>JAVTVY010031133.1:0-80000 GCA_036873755.1 Hanleya hanleyi
TACATCCTGTATCCTCACACTGTGTACAGCTAGAAACAAATATCCTCCGCCATGCATCCTCACACAGTGTATCCTCACACCACACATCCACATCTTGCATCCTCGCAACCTGTACCCGAGACAGCTCCCTTACATCCTGTATCCTCACACTCTATACAGCTAGAGACAAATATCTCCCACCATGCAATCTCACACAGTGTATCCTCACACCACACATCCACATCTTGCATGCTCACAACCTGTACCCGAGACAACTCCCTTAATGCCTGTATCCTCACACTGTGCACAGATAGAAACAAATATCCTCCGCCATGCATCCTCACACAGTGTATCCTCACACCACACATCCACATCTTGCATGCTCGCAACCTGTACGCGAGACAGCTCCCTTAATACCTGTATCCTCACACTGTGCACAGCTAGAAACAAATATCCTCCGCCATGCATCCTCATACAGTGTATCCTCACACCACACATCCACATCTTGCATGCTCGCAACCTGTACCCGAGACAGCTCTCTTATATCCTCACACTCTACACAGCTAGAGACAAATATCCCCCACCATGCATCCTCACACAGTGTATCCTCACACCACACATCCACATCTTGCATGCTCGCAACCTGTACCCGAGGCAGCTCCCTTAATGCCTGTAACCTCACACTCTACACAGCTAGAAACTAATATCCTCCACCATGCATCCTTACACATTGTATCCCCACACCACACATCCACATCATGCATGCTCGCAACCTGTACCCGAGACAGCTCTCGTACATCCTGTATCCTCACAATATACACAGCTAGAAACAACATCACCATGCATCCTCACACATTGTATCCTCACACCACACATCCACATCTTGCATGCTCGCAACCTGTACCCGAGGCAGCTCCCTTACACCCTATATCCTCACACGCTACACAGCTAGAGACAAATATCTCCCACCATGCATCCTCACACAGTGTATCCTCACAGCACACATCCAAATATTGCATGCTCGCAACCTCTACCCAAGACAGCTCCTTTAATCCATGTAGAAAAAGGTGATAGCTAAGTCAAAAACTTAAGACAGCATAATGAAAAAAATGTGATGAGTTAGAGCCATAAACTATTCCCATCATCACCTTTAATTGCTGATGGCCATCACCTTTCAGACTGATTAGCGATGAGTGTACAGTTTGGGTCATCACCTTTTTAGTGTGATACGCAGGCCTCACCATCCTAAAAAGTGATGACCCCCAAAGTTAAATTCATTGCTCATTACCCCTAATAAAATGCTGAACTGAGCCAATCGCCTTTTTCATCGCCTTTAAATGGCATCACTTTTCTGGCTGTGTACATCATTCCCCAAATCCATCCTCACATCGTGTACACATCCTTCCACGCTGCATCCTAACATTTTCCATCCTAGCAGCTAGAATTTCCACACTACTCTCACACCTTGAAGCTACTGGTTATGAATATGCTAGCGAAAAACACCCCCTCGGAATGTAGATGTAGTTAAGGACCGTGCAGCACGGAAATACACCCCCAAAAAATCGTGGTCCGCCTCATCATTGAACGAAAAAAAGATTTGGTCCTACACAAAGATTCTTCCTTTCAATATTCAGCCGTCATCCATTGGAGAAATTCCCCGTCCTGAATCCAAGAACCTAATTAATATAACAGCATTAACACCGAATTCAAAAGAACAATAAACATAGACAAGATTCCTGCAAGAGAGAAGCGGTCAGAAGTTTTCAATTATGTCGGCAAGACACCATGATGTTCCAAATTATCAAATCAGTATAATATATAGCAATTATATACAACCATTATCTACATGGACGTTACTGGTAGGCTGAAAATGTGTCGAGGTAATTCCATTTTTTGTTCATTTTGGAGACAACTCGTAGGCGTGATATATGTATTACGTATCCTCGCCATATAAATTTCATTCACCCTCCATCTATGATATCGATAATATTAAGACAAATACGTCTTTCAATGACGTGACGGTGACGTAATAAAACCGGAAGTTTATTCAGCACCGAAGAATTTACAAAAGGGTAAACTCTAACCACTCTCTCCTTTCCAATATGAGCCTAGAAAGAATGAATCAGTAATAAATGGGATATGCTAAACGAAGTAGAGAAAAGAACACAAACTCGTAGATGAGCGGAATATAGAGTACTATTAGGACATGTCATACACATGTTCATATTTTGTGAGCATTAGTAACATTTGGTTACCCATTCGACGCAGAGATGTGCATACCAGGTCAGGTTTTTTCCTTATATCTTCATCCATATCTATATACCGATTGTTGGGTTAGATAAGTGTGCATATGTACGTTTTATGTTCCTGGTCACCAGTGGGCGTTAAATGCCCATTCGACCCCCTCGCTCTCTGGGATTTGCATGCGATACCGTCATGGGCAATTTTCAATGGCGACGGATAGATTTGCGCCGTACCTAAATGTTCGTTTCATGTCCCGGTTCCAGTGGGCGTATACCGTTTTAAATTGTATTGTTTTGCGTCATTCTTTTCTGACCACATACCTATCTTGAAATTCGCGGCCTTCCGACTAAAAAATCCCAGCCCGAAAACGCGTAAGATACTTTTTAACTTCCACATTACCCTAACTGACCTTACTATTGTCCCGACCTTTCTTTACCTTTCTTTCAAAACTCAGTCTCAATACGGTATCAACGGTCTCTATTTTTTACATGTCGTTTGTGAGATCTTATGAATTTCGCATTAGGTGATTCAATGTCATGAAAATATATGGTCCCTATGTCTCTTCATTTGGGCTCCTCTGTCCTACTTATTGAGAACGCGGAAGGGGTAGCGACGTTTTGTGTGGATTTCCGTAGACTGATTGCGGTTACTGCTATGGACGCGGTCTCGTTCCCGAGTCATTAGATGCTTTGGCGGCGGTGTGCTGCTTCAGTACATGGTGTCGAGTATCAGGATACTGGCAATGCATCACGGATAAAAATGACCGCGAGAAAACGGCTTTCAGTGCTCACTGAAGTTTATTTCTGTTCAAAGTGATGCCCTTCTTATCTAGACGATGTTACTGTGTTCGAAAATTCCTTCGAGCTAGCCTTCAGCAATTTACAAGAAGTGTTTCTCAGAATGAGAACCGCGATTTTAAAATTGAAACTGTCGAATTGTGTGATATTTTATGCAGTTGTGCTATTCTAGAATGGTTCTAGAATGTATTATGCAGTCAAGATATTGGCTTGTCCGGTCATGTGACTTCTCCTCAGTAGGCCCACATCTATTTCCCCCACCATTGTTTGTTGCGTTTCATTGCCTGGTATTATCGCAAAGTTGTCCCTTCTTTTCCACTATTGTCTTGGAAACTGACCTGTGTCAAGAGACGTTCACTAGGTTGAGCATACTTCGGAATGGGTAGGAAACTGTAATTAACTATATTAGTAAAGTGTTTTCCAGACAGAAGTGTCCGTATTATGCTACCTTTCAAGTTGTTTAGCGGTCGTGGTTGACTGGAGTGGTTGCCTTGGGAATGTCTTCTCTGGGCACTTATAATTTCGTGATTCATCGTCGCAGAGGGTACAGAGGGGAAGCCAATTCGTTGTCTGAGAGCAGTCCTTGTTGTTAGGTATGTGAGTCTCTAGGTGGGGGTGGGGGCTTCTTGGTTCCACGTTTCGCAGTCATTCAGTTCAAGGAAATATGTCCAGCGGAGCATGTTCGACGTCTTATCTTCCCAATGTAGTTTTGACGCTGACGCTAGTTCAGGGTTGGCCAATGTGGATAGGCTATTGAGAACTGGTTCACACTGGATTGAGAAAAAGGAAGATTTTGAGTGCATGGAAAAGCAAGAATAGTTTGAATTCACGGTTCCTATCAAGACCAAACAAGAGTCTTTTGGCAGGTGAGAGGTCCGGGCTTTGTGGAGTCTGTGGGGGGTGGAGGCTGGAGGGCGGAGTCACGATACGCCATTGTATTATCACTGACACGGATAGGCAGCGACTAGAACTAGGTTACTTATTATTAGTAGTGTGCAGGGCGTCAGGTATTATAAGGGTAGCCCATGTCGAACTTCGTGGAACTTGGAACTACTGCGTGGACAAAGAATCTTTAAGGGAGTGATCGAGTCACAGATAAATAATCCTGCAGTGATTCTGTAATCAATGTGGGCAGCTTCTGCTCATGCTCTTGTGTTGCTCTATTTCTAGTTATGACGCGATCCACTCCGTTCAATGCAAATTGTGTTACATCACTTGTACAACGATTTTTTCACGGTACTTGTACGGCAGCTTGGCAATTTTATAGATTGCAATGAAGCATATGATGAAACGAGTGTGACTTAGTAAAGGGTTTACTGTAAACGAGCGAGTGTCAGTTACAGGTACAGCTATAAGTCACTAATTTGCGTGAAAGAATGATATTACATCCAGAAATAACGTGTCGAAAATGTACTTATCCGTGTGGATGATCATTGTTGTACGTTACGTTACATGGATTTAGCATTGCTTCATCCGCGTCATGTTAACTATATGGTATTATACAGACTGACAGGATATTGGAAGGTTGTTATACTCTTAGGTGTATACATCATTGTCGGTGTACCAATATCTGTCGAACTTACTCTTGAAAGCATTATGAAACTTTAAATTTACCACATGTGCGGGCAGTCTACACTCATGACACACAATACAAGTACACAGTCTATGTGATGTGTATGGTGCGAAAACACACACAGTCGTTATTAAAGTTATGACAACAGTTTTCCGGAAAGACGCCATTAACGGCAGACCTGGCTGATGTGCGTACAGGACCACTTATGGGACATGTACAGGGGGCGGCCTTCATCAGCGGCATTTGGTTCACGCCCTAGTGCAAACATCCGTGGATAAGCTCCGGGCAATATATTCTGCCAAGCATTGTCCCACCACGGCTTGGTCTCTTTCTGGTAGTCTGAATTCAAATATACTCATACAAATCCGACAATACCACCCCATCACCCCCTCCCAACCTTCCCTTCGTTTGGAATGGGCTCTGTATGCTGCTAGTCTCGATGCCTTAAAATAAGCATCACTGTCTCCCGTACTTCAGCTACCATTACTCATAGAGATAAATCCCCCATTGTCAGTTAGGAAGATCGCCAGTAGGAGCTACTGTATCTGCTTCCAGCTATAATAGCCAGAAGCAGCTATACCCATGTAGTTGGTAGGAGCTATATCAGTAGATTAAAACACTGATGCCAGCGTATAAAATGGTCAAGATGGGTGAATTTAGTTCACTATGGCCTAACAATGAAAACTGCTAAGTGGTATTGAAAGATTTGGATTTCTTCGCTATGTACATTTTGCATACTGTAACATATATTAGACAGTTTCAGCGCTATGATCAGACTAGAATCTAATAGACTGTATACTGGAATTGTTGATGCGGCGAAAATGCAAAAGTTTCGATGCGAGTTTCTCGAATGTAATGTCCAGTTCGAGTAAATGCCAATCTTGGCTAATATAGCTGGAAGGAGCTACAGTAGCTCGTTCCGGCGATCTTCTTAAATGATTGTGTATCTAATAAATTTTCATGAAAGTTTGCCATTCAATCTTCAAATCCAAAATAATTATTTCATCTCATTGTATTCAAATCTGTATTGCTGATTACCAAATTCAATAATTTGCTTCATTGCATACCCTGGCCCTCTAGTTAGCTACAATGAGAAGCACAACTCTATATAGAAAGACCTGAAGTCAGGGATTCTGAGTTATACGGCAAAAGAGGAGTGACAAACAAACAACGTTGGGCACTCACGGAGGTTTATTTCTGTTTAAGGTGATGCCGTTTGGGCTATGCAATGTGCCTGTGACGTTCAGTGTTTGATTGACCTGTTTCTGTGAGGACTTCAATGGAACAGATGTTCTTATCTAGACGATGATATTATGTTTGAAATTCACTGCAGATAGCTCCCAGCATGTAAGAGAAGTATTTCTAATTACAAGCGTCTAGTCCGTCATTCATAATCCAGCCGTCGTCCATTAGAGAATATCCGCGTCCATAATCCAAAGACCTATTTCATTTTCCATATAACAGTATTAGCACCAAATTCAAAAAGACAATCATAGTATACAAAAACATAGGCTTGTTTCCTGCAAGAGAGAAGCGGTCAACAGTTTTCAATGATGCCGGAAAGACATCACGATGTTCCAAAAATATCAAATCCGTATCGCTGATCAGAATGACACCCGGGATTTTGAAATTGAAACAGTCGAAGTGTGTGCTTTTTTAACTGATGTACCGACTCCTACATCGTTTCTTGAGTGTGAAATGCGACCTTGGCAATGGCAGCAGTGTTAATTCAATCGCAGTCAGAAAATGCATAGGAAATGAAAGGCATCGTTGAAAACTGTTGACCGCTTCTCATTTTAAGGAAACCATCTTGTGTTTATATTACTTTTGTTTGATACACATTTGGAATTGGTGTAAATTGTCATAAGACATAGATCTTTCGATTATTGACGCAGAAATTATTTTATGGAATATGGCTGAATATTGAAAAAGGGGTATATTGTTTTACTACATAAATGTAATGTGTTTCAATGTAATGGTAACAGCATTCTCTTTAAGAAGAACTACAGATGTAACAGGTGTGCACGAAAGATTATTCGCTTATTGGTGGCAGAATTGTTTATTTCCGGCTGAACTTTATAAATCTAGTGTTCACTTGGACCCTGAACCAATCTGCTCACTGACTTATTCTATCTCAGCAAACGATCGCTCCCTTATCTTGGAGCCCTGGCCAACCTCTTTACTCTCATGACTCTTTTACACTCCAACTCTGTTGTTCTCGTTTTGTCTTCGAAATACGTCTATTATAATGTAAATTTAAGTCAGATACTCTAAAAAAGACGGTAGGTTCGACGATTGTCGTGGAACTTGGATCTACTGCGCAGACACGGAAGCTTTATGGGAGTGATCGCGTCATAGATAAACAAATGCACGTGCTTATCAGTAATCGGCAATGAAAACCTACAGTGATTCTGTTATCACTGTGAGCAGTCTGAATTTGAATCTGTACGTGCTCGTGCTGTTGTGGTTTCGGCATCACTTCAGGTAATGATTTCATTTCCGGGGATGTCACTTCCGGGGATGACGTCACTGCCTTCATCCCTCCTTGATCATGAACACGCACCTAAACCTCTTCCGTTCACTGGTTTGGAGTCATTTACTACTTTTATCTTATGTGGGGTATCTGGACACTTTTGTGGTAACAATCAATCTGTTTTCCTTGAATCCCAAAACCACCTTGATATTGTCGCATCAGCTTTTGGGCAGAAACGTTTTATCACTTTACTTGTACAACGCTTTAGTCACTTTACTTGTACAACCAATAAACGTAGCTCGGCAATTTCATGGATTGCTATGAAGCATTTTATGGAATGAGTGTGGCACACTAAAGGGTTTATTGTAAACGAGCGAGTGTCAGTTGCAGGTACAATTATAAGTCATTAATTTGCGTGAAAGGTGATATTACATCCAGAATATCCGTGTGATTGATCAGTTTACATGTAGGTGTTGGTGATCAGTTTACATGTAGGTGTTGGTATTCATTACGTTACATGGATTTAGCATTGCTTCATCCTCTCCATGTTAACTACATCGTAGTATACAGACTGACGGTATATTGGCATGTTGTTATACTAGTAGGTGTATTCAATGCCAATATCTGTCGATGCTACTCTTGAGAGCGTTAAGAAACTTTGAATTTGCAACATGTCCGGGCAGCTTATACTGACGATACACCTTATACAAGAAAAATACACACAGTCGTTGCGACAACAGTTTTCCATGAAGGCCCCATGAACGGCAGGTCACAGCACTCAGCGACACTCGTCGAAATATGTAATACAAGCGTGCAGTCCGTCATTCAATATTCAACCGTCGTCCATTAGAGAATTTCAGCGTCCATGCATACTCCAAAGACCTATTTCATATAACAGCATCAGCACCTAATTCAAACCAAAAATAAATCATAGTTTTTTTTCTGCATGAAAGAAGCGGTCAAAGGTTAACATTTTGTGTTGAAGCCATTTCAACGCAAAATTGTTACAAGAACACAATTTTTTTCACAATGATCCATCCTTTCACGCCATGTACCGGTACCTGTATCGGGTATTCCGGAGATTAGGTGTTAAATATGCAACAAGTGGGGACGCTTTAAAGTGATGTTATAACGTCAGAACACTTCAGTAACGTTGCCTCCCTCCTCGTTCCTATTATAAAACACTTTAAGTATTTGGAGTGATGTCATGAACGGGTAATAACATGATAACGGTATAATTCGATGAGTGCAATGGGCGCGACAACCAATACGGACGTGGGTGGGGCTGGGCGGAGCGACAAAAATAGAACTATATATATGAATTTTATCCTGTGGGTGTAGGCATTAGCAGTGTTATGCCGCTACAGTCTGTGTTTTGTCAATATACGTGAGCAGTCTGGTTTATTTTGGGAAGTCTCTCGCTTGTACAGCGTTCGTTACTCTCACAGTAGGCCTATACGATACTATAGTATATATCGGTAGGCCTATCTCTATTAAAATACATTGTGCTGTTTGTGACAACCATGCACCACTGACACCTATAATTGGATTATACTCACTACCTGTCGTCGAATGATAAAAGTAAGATTTTTAATTCATATCAATTTAGTTTACAATTCATATTACATTTGAACCAACATGATAACGTTTAACTTACAGGTATACCCGGTTTGGTACTCACTCTTTCTCCGGACCCTAGCCAGGGACTTTAGATATCCATACCCAATCTCAAGATGGTATAGAGAAATAGACCTCAGTACCGTGATATCTGAGCTTACTGATATTTAATAGCTACTTTGAATTCTCAGGATAATATGGATCTCGTGGTCGTGCTCATGATTTCTTCTCAAATGTATTATCAGGGCACCTGAATGTGTACGAATTCGGATATGGAAACCAATTTCACGATTTTCGTAAAACCGAGTTGTTTAATATTTTGGTTCCATATGCACCTGCAAGTGTTTTAGGCCTGCATACACTTCAGAAAGAACGTGCTGCGAGGGCCTATAGCGACATAACTTTTCACCAATCTAAATTCCGTTCATTGTCGTTTGAGTGTCTGGGTTTAATATCCCAGAGTTGGAGTCTATTAATGTCGAGCAGTGTCTATTTCGAGAAATAAACGTTTTCCACTGCAATCTCAGTCACATATGAAAGTCCTATACGGGTCATTAAGGCTGAGTTTACTGAGCAAAAAAAACATATATACTAATGCCATTTAGTTTTGCAGTGCCCAATTGTCACCAGGCACTATATAAATATAGGATGGAGATACTGGTCATTAGATTTTCACACCACGTTCTCTTTCTAACCCAAAGGTCCTCGCAGACCGAATATTTCAGGAGTTAACTCAAAGAGTGAGTTTCTGTGTAGCTGGGACGAGTATATTCGTCCCAGTATGTAGTAACTTCACAACTCCATATTCATTAGCTGAATTTCGCCCCGTGGCGGCATTATTTGACTTTCCCATGGCCATGTTTAGTCAATATTCAGCTGTTGTAAAATTAGTGCAGAGAAAATCTGGTCAGTGTCACCCTTTGGGTACGGCAAACATCTGAATATACTTCTACAAATCGCGCTGGATCTCTCATTATTATAAATATCTTATTATTATTATAAATATAGTGTTGCTTTTTTGGGGGGGGTTTCTTTCTGGAATATGTGGTTAATAGATCATCAGTCTGCGAGGGCCTTAGCTAACCAGAGCTTTGAACCTCACAAGAAACTAAGGCTCAGATTTACATCGGATTTGTAAGACCCCTTGTAAATTTTTTTATTATTTTTTTTTTTTTAATAGAAGAAAGGTATTACTCTGAATACTTTGATAAAGTTCATACAGATATAATTATTTTTTATCTAGAATTGAATTATTTATGAAGATGTGTACATTCATATTCTGGACATAAAAGGAGTTTCCAATAATTTATATATATACGATTGATGTGGACGGAAAACACAGTCAAACTCATGCTCTATTTTTGTGCATACAACCACAGGCAGTGATGCTCACTCGTTGCAGAGATTAGGCGCCACACGTTTGAAATCATTCGGAACTCCCGAGAAGTTGCGAATGGTTTGAAATGTTCCGGAAACAGGCGAAAATTGTCGACATCATATTGAATATGCTCGTAGAGGGGGGTTAGAGAATTGCTCTCAAATGTCATTTGACTAGGCAAACCCCACCCTTCTATGAACGGCCATATTGCTACCGGTTAGTCGCAAGGAAGTTGTAGAGTTGAAGAAGGTAAGCCGGTGTTGGTCGCTGAGAGCTCGTCTAAGTAATCAGTGATGAGTTTTTCGCATAAACTATGTATAACAAGGATTGGGGCATTGGTATGATAGTGCGAATCGATGATTTACTACTGGAAAATAGGTCTAGAAAACTTGAACCGAAGTGCTTACGATGTGTGTGTGACTGTCGAGTGTCGTCAGTGTCGCGAGACGGACGAGAGAGGGTGTGTTGTCACTTTGGTCAGTGGTACAGCGCGGATAGACCAGTGATCTTTCATAAGTTTGGAAATATGAACTTCAGCAGATCGTAAAAAGTCCACCAACATCTCAGAGGGTAAATCCCAGTCCACCCTAGAATATTTGATTATTATGTAGGTCATCTTGTACATGTGTAAGATGTCTGTCAGTCAGACTCCGGAGTGCATGTTCGAGACGAGTGCCTTCTGTCATAATTGAGCCGGTCAAAGTCTTAAATCTCAAAGTATGGCCTGACTCGAACAGGTTAGAAATAATAGAACAAATATGTCTTCCGATTTGGATATACATCATAATTGGACTATTTTATATATGTAATACCCTCGTGATTTGTTTAATTGAAAAAAAAATTTGTCCATTCATCATAATAACCGCCCATCCCCATATTTTCTCATCACTCCAAACCATTTGAATATTTCTGTTATGTCTAAAACACATCTATGCTGACCAGTAAGGAAATTTAATGTGATTCCACATGACAGTGTTTGAGTTGACTTGGTAAACCCCACCCTAGGGGTCATTAATTTTAGGTTTGGCTTTTTTTGACATATATTTTGAATTGAAATTTTGTGAGAGATATCTGCTACTCAGGATGAACCTTTGGGGTCCTTTTTGTGTGAAAAGTAGTTTAGGTCGTGCCTGCGCCTCAGATTAATAAGGTGTGAAATAGATCAATTTTTCAGGAAAAACTATGACTTTTTATATATTATTCAAATATTACTTGCTCCATGTGACCAACTTCCTTTCAGTTTGGATATGCCAATACCTAATTAGAGGAAGAAAAGAAAAAGGTGTTGATTTTGAATTCGTCTGTCAAGGCCAGGGTTGTCAAAGAGTCTCAAACCAGACCTTGTCAAGCAAGGAGGAGTCTTGCCTGGATCACTCCCTACGCTGCCCCCACTCCTAACCCAGACATAATTGAAATAATATTCAGACAAATGCTGATTAAAGTCTTGCCAACCCTCTAGGCGAACTCCGGGCTGTAAAGACATCTTGTTTCACACACACACGTGTCACATGACCTGGTTCCCTGTTCACCTGAAGGTTTCGCAGTTTCAGTTTTATGAGACTCAATTGGGTTACCATACCATTATTTCTTGTGTTTCTTGTATTTAATCCCCGGAGCACCTGTTTCAGCTTTAGGTTACCTGTTGTCTTGTTAAGATAACCTGCTACAGCTAGGTTACCTGAGAAAATACTACAGTGAGGGATGATTTCAGATTTAAACCACAACTGGTTCATGCTGTGCTTTCACTAAGTTTGATGACCATTTGGCATGTGGTTACCATTTCGGGTGAACATCACATGTTGCATTTTTCTTGGGTCTTTCTCTGTACAGGAGTATCTCCATTCAAATTTACATGGAAAAACGTGAATGTATGGAAGATCATGAGTGACCTTGATTGTTCTTCCTCACAGGGGTCATTGGGTCCAAAGTTTTCAACATTGTACATGTGTGTGATGTGATCATCGAAAGGAGTGTACCAAGTTAAATTATGACTCCCATCATAATTGACCTTGACCCATCCTTTGTCAGTAAATCAAAATTAAATTAAATTCACCCCCAGCATAAACGGAATGAACATCACCTAAAATGAGGATATTCCCGTCTTGATTACAGCATAGAAAATAATTCAACCTTGGTGTAATGCTACAACACAGACCTTTTTCAGGTTCTGCATTTGCAAGATTGCCTGGGAGACTCGCAGGTTGACTAACTAAGAAAGAGGGGGGCTGGTGGGGGGGGGGGGAGCAAGGTGGTTTCTGATCTTTTCTCTTTCGACAATGACAAATATAACCTGCTTCCTTCTACTCAAATTGATGAGCGGAAATGTTGGAACATTAGTAGGCAGCAACGATTTGTTGTAGGCCTACATGTATCTACTCCAGACTAGCAAAGAATCTTACAGATACATAAATTGTATAATTGTTGTCTATCAGATCCTTTGGCAAGCCTGGAAATAATTTTTTCACTGGTGCCTGACACTTTGGCAGGCATCAATAACTTGGTACCTGACATTTGGAATGGGATGCCTGACAAAAATATCGGGCCTCAGCGGCCTATTTCGTAATCAGCACTACAAAAGGTATAACCTACCACATGTACTATCAACACAGCTTACAACTGTATGATCAGGAATAGTTGCTTAGAATTATTATTAGCTAAAATGAAATAAATTTGCCAGAATGATTAACTTTGTCGAATTTATGTACGCAAGATTTGCTTTGGCTGAAAAGAAAAAAAACAAAAACATCAAAATTGCTTCTCAACAACTTTTTAGTACCTCCAAGGATATCCACAGCATTATCTAGCTGCGCTTAGTTATGTAAAATGTATGGGCATGCACCCAAAATGATACACAAAAAAATGATACCTTCAATATTTCGTAGAAAAAAAACCCCAAAACCAATTGTCTTCTGTTGAAAATCCAAGCAAATAAATCTATGCCTCTCAATTATAATTAGGAGAATCAACCACCCAAGATTGTTCATTTTATAACCTTGGAAGGGCCTTGGAAATGAGAAGTGATCGTCAGATGCGACGTTGTTGTTGTTGCAAAGGTCAATTTCTGAGTCTAAACTTGTTTGTCCGCGGTTTTGCAGTTCAACAGTAATTGCAGCTTCTTACATTTTGTACATCAATGTCTAGTGTACCAGTTTTGTTCTGTTTCGGGTGGCAGCTACATGTAGCTGTAAAATATCAGATCAGCATCGTTTGCTGCAACAATTTGGCATGTGCGCCAGAACGATCCTGTCAGAGGGAATCCCAGTTCAGGGATTTCCCCACAATAATAATGACGTCAGCAATAATGCGAACATGAAATGTTTTTTCTGCGCCAAAAGTTTCTCTCTCTGCTGTTGGAATCCTTGTGCCCCACCTGTAAGGACACAGTTCAAAGTATCTTCATCAACCAAGAGGCAGTGACTGCATTCATTATAGATCCCTCTGCAGTACTACACCATTATATCTGTCTTCTGAGAGCGGAGCAAGTCCTGAGACGGTTCCTCTACACCATGCATCATCAACGACACGAACTTATGAACTCTGATATCTAATATGCTGGGGTAGTCTACGCGTGTGCCTGACCTGTAGATATAGTGTATATACTTTCCTTTCCTTTTATCATGACTGTGAAACTTTGACTTGTACTCCAGAAGGAGGTGCTCCTACGTAAAGGAGGAATATACGAACGATACGATACGATACATGGCGTTCGGCGATAATGGAAGCGTGGTCGAGCAGGAAACTTTGACCAGCCATGCAGGACAATTGTCATTGCCAGTTTGACGAATAAAATAGTTTTTTTCAGCTTTGAAATAGCGTGAACTTCCCTGCTCAAAAACAGTGAAAAACTGCTGCGACTGATTAAATTTTCCAGTATAAAATGGCACCGGACAAAACGACCAGGTCCGAGTGATTTGTGCCCGTCAAAGCTTCATTCGGTGTCGGACATTGTCCGTGACCGGCCCGTTATTTCCAGGCTTGTTTGGGGTGGATTAATTTTGGATACACAATTATTTATACATGTACATGTTTGTCATGGTTACCAATTGTCTCCTCTGTGTTCTCCATTCTTATTCCCGCATGTGTGATTGCTTTCCCATCACATTTTTAGCATTGATCGTATGTTAAAGCCCATCAGCTCTTGTGTATACCCCGACGTCTGAAGGGGCTAAAGGGGACTAAAATATTCAGATTCGTCCAACTTTGTTTCCGGACAATAACTAAAATTTGGTTTGTGGGTACCTTGCCTCAAGATCTCGCTTAGGATTGCTTTTCACGCTGACCACCAATAGGTGGCGCCACCTGGGGGCCAAGTTGAAATTTCGTTCCCAGTCCTTAAAATTTTGGGAGAACTATCGTTCAGTTCACCTGGCGGTTACGCAAAACGAAAGACGCATAACTGATCATTCATTCGCCTAAATTATGGCCCAAACTCTGTGTCACAATGACATAATTTTAATAAAGTTCAAATTCATTTCCAGACAGTAACTTACGAAAACCTGAACGTTTTCTTTCCAAATTTGGTATGTGGGTACCTGCAGGGCTTGTTTTTTTCACGGGAATCTGATTCCCGTCAGCACTCCTGGAAAATAATTTGGATTAATTCCTGTAAAATTTTAGCAATCTGTATAGAAATTATAGCATTGGGTTCCCATGGTACCTTGCCTCTTTGGATTTGCATACTGATCCATATGTAGGATATACCATCTGGGGACCAAGGCAGCCGGAGTTTTCTTTTAGGTCAAATCTGGTAACAAGATCGTGCTTGGGATTGCTTTCTGACATAGTAACTGAAAGCAGGCTATTCAGGGATGCATCTCTCCCTGACCCATGCCTTGCCGATGGCAGTGGTTCTCTCCAGGTACTCCGGCTTCCTCCACCAACCAAAATGCCTGTCACCACATGAGTGAAATACTCCCCCTGCCCTGGCATGCTTCTGGGCCCTGCCCACCCCACAGATCTCTACTGTACACAGGAAATAATCAATTGCGTCTTCAATAAATAATAATAATAAGTCCATTAGAGTGATTTTAAGTAGCTAGTGTTTAGATTTTAGACGACATTCGAATTGGTTTGACAGTATTTGGGCACTTGAGTTTGGATGCAGATACCGATATATGAGTATCAAAACTTGTCTGGATTACTCCCTGTCTATAGTGTCTCGCAAAAGTAGCAGGATTATAAACTACTTAACCCCGTGTCCAATGTGCATGTTTCACCAAAATCTGGGAGATGGTAATTCATAAGTGTCCAGTCAATTTGAATCTTGCATTTAATATCCCTGATTTGGGTGAAACATGTGCATTGGAACAGCGAGTCTGTGTTGAAACTCAAAGTATACACACCTTAAGCTTGAACCAAGCATTGGAAAGTGCATACAAAGTTTGAAATATATGTATTAAAGCAGTGTGACGTCACTGGACCTAGATATGATTGCAACAGACCACCATAGAATATCATGCTTTATTTGCAGTTTGCTCTGTGTAATAAAATTGTAAAAAATTACAATAAATATTTTCTGACACTGTTCGCAATGCCAATGGTCTTTCATTTGATGGAAACTTTACTTGAGGGTTTATAATCACTTTAAATCAATTTCACTCGCTCTTTTAAAGTTGATGCGTCGAATCATAGGAAGATCAGGGAGAGTCATTGTAAGTGCATACAGAAAGAGCATTCTGATTTGTTTTTTTCTCTAATTCAGTATATTTCTATACTCTTCACAAGCGGTACTGTAGAATACAACAGAATGAACATAAACATATAATTAAACTTCAGTAAAAATATACCAATTAATCAACCAAAGCGCCGCCCTGGAAATAAGGTCCGTGATCAGAAATTTGGGTACTAAGTTACTGATCAAACTGGTGCAGCCTTTATATGGTCAAAGAAGTTTTGTTGATCAAACTAAAAGTAAAAGTTCCCATTGATAATTGCTGATCAAATTATTTTCCTTTATTTCTAACCCAGAAACGTTGTACGTCTTTGGACAACACAATCACTCGAAACGATTGAGATAGGGGCCATTCAAGTACTACGTACGCAAAAAAATGGACTTTTGAGCCCACTCCCCCCCCCCCCCATACGCAAAGTTTAACCCAATGTGCATCTATAGGAAAAATTTATGATTTTTATAATCCTCCCCCTTCCCTGTGTATGTAGCCCCCATAGCGGATGACAATTTTGCCCTGGACTGGAACGAAAAAAGTAGAGCTGGCATTTTCTGGCAGCTGAAAAAGTGTACAGTGTTTGGGGGAGTTCCGAATCACTTTTCACATCCAGACCGCTAGCGCTCGTTCTTTTACGAGGTGAGAGCGACTGCTAGTCTTATATTCTAGGGAAATCTGTCGTCTATAATTGTATGTAAAAAAATCTTCAATCGGACTTGTCAATCGATAACCTCCGCTTCAGTGCACCAGCGCGGGCAGTTGCGAATCATTTTGGTGAGTTGCGGATCACGCCATCTAGCGGCCGTTACAGGCACAATGAAATTTTTATTGGCTTGAGGGGTCATCTGCTAATCATCCATAGGCCGGTGAAGCCCTGGAGAAGATTTCAACGTTGCCCTGTGAGCGAATTTTTAACTGTTGCAGTCCAGGCACAAATGACACGCAGATCTAGCGTCGAAAATGTTCTGAAGTATATTTATCTTGGAGCGAGCCTACAAAATTGCATTGTAATCTCAATTTAATTATTTTTAGAACATTTTAGGATACGATGTCTGACAATCATGGAGGGTGGGCTAGTGAACTTTCCTGTACTGCTCCAAAACGACAAAACAGAGGAAGCGGGAACTTCGTGACTTTAAAGCTTATCATATTGGGGTCATTTTAGGCCTGGGCCGAGCAGAGGATCATGGGTAAATTCAAAAGGCGGCCGTGTGGTATCTCAGAAATTCGTTTTTTTCAGCCAGTTCTGTCCATTTCTTCGAATTTTCTTTCCTAAAAGGACTAGAAAGTATTTTATTTGGGCAAAAGTAGTTATTCTCTACTTTATTTGATAGTTTATGAAAGAAAAATTGGAAAATTAAAATTTCGAAAAATCGGTCCAAAAAATAGTCGACAAATGGCTGCCGAGATGACGTTACTCGACGTCATCATAGCGTTCATATTAAACTTTGTTACTCTTTCGGGTAGAGCTTGAACAAAAGGTACTGTGTGTTATGTTGCAGCGCTCTAGCCTTATGGATAGCGAAAATATATGGGTTGACTCCCTCCTCCCCCCCAACCCCTCACCTGCGATACACCCCAAATCTTCCAGACCAGATAGTGTTAATAAAGGGACATCCAGTTATTGAACTCGTAGAAACCTCGCTCAGTGATAAACAATTTTATATATATAAAACTTTTTATATTGGAGCAAGAGATATGTCTGAAATTATTGAATATGATGATGTAATATCGAGAAAATGATCTGTTAACCAAGGTTTGGAATGATTCGCGTACATAGTTCCGGTTACAAGGATATTGTCATTGATTCATTTTTAATTTTTTTTGGACAATGCCATGGATTCACCAATCTTTCTTACAGTCAGTTTACACCTGTTGTATTAGTTGTGAGACTGTCAATTATTCACCGATTTCAAGTTATGAACGGCGCTTACTTCGTTGATTCGGAATTGACATCACTATAGCGCCATTATATTACAATGCTGGTCAGTTAACATTTATCGCAAATAACTAGATATTTTGTTTGGCCATTTAGCAAGATTCTGTCACTTAAATAAATACTGAATATACCGCCCAAACCCACCTTATTTCGCATAGATTCACTACTGGAAAAATCGCACGTGTTTTTCGACTCCGTGTCAATTTGTCATTGAACAGTACCGGAAGTATTACGTTGCCGAATTGACCGGAAAAGAAACAATGCAGGTCGGTTGTTTGACATTCATTTCGATCCACGGAAACAGACGTTCCAATAAACCTAAAAAGTTTTAATCGGATGCTTTACTTCAAGAAATATCAGGCATTAATTAGGAAAGTGATCCGCAACTCCCCCAAACACTGTATATCCGTAGCCGACAGGACAAGGGTTAAAAGATGAAAATTCAAATCCTAGTGTTTGTTGTATTTTAGGAATATAGATAATGTAAGGCAATAAGTCATGTGGCACCAATAAATATATGCAGGATAGGCCATGAAGGGCGGGGGAACTATTTAGGAATCCAGATTATTCAGGTGGGACCGCATCTGACCCTATACTAGACACTTGAGGTACAAGCTACACCCAGATTTATATCACTGCATAATCTTCAGTAGGCATGATTATTATCAGATATAAGCCATTCAGACCTGTGATCGGATTTGTTGAACAGTACTCTGATCTGATAGCCCTGTACTTTACTGTGAAAGTATGTCATTTCAATTTATATGTGAAAGTATGTCATTTCAATTTATACATGATGTAGATATGAAAGTGGATGTTATTGCCCAAAATAAGTTCAGTTGTTTAGTACACCATTAAACCTGTGACGAGTCACACATACTTTTCTATTGTTTTAGAAACCTGGTTGTTACTGAAATACTATATGTCAATTTCATTTTCGTTTTCAGGGTTCCTCAACTGAAACTACTGTACTGGCTGTTGACAAAAGATTTAAGTGAGGTTTAACAGAAAACCGCCAAAATGGGGAAGCCGGTATGTATCATTTCTTTATCTAATAGATGTATGTGGGCATGATTAGAAATAGAATAAAGCTGAGGGTGCATATCTCTATGAGTAATATTTCTACTTGTAGAGGCCCGACATCTGATTGTTGATTATGGGTGCTGTACATAACTACTAAAGTATGATTAACAAAGTTCTGTTTGACTGCAAATGTAATGGAAACTGGATGCAAGTTGAAGCTGTTACAATGATTATTGTGCAAGACAGATAATCAGGGCATGATCTAGACTTTTAGTTTGAGAACCCATTGTGACAGGGAGTGTGGCAAGGTATTATAGTGAAATAGGCCATGTTGCCATGCGGGACAGCGAAAACCTATAGAAGCTGTAGGAGTATTAAATGATACAACCTGATAAAAGTCATATTCTGCAAAATTACTTGCATTAACTATTGGTTTTAGCATGTCCAAAAAAGAAATTTGCATTAAAATATATATATATATATATATTTTTTTTAACTTGCTCAATTGGGTGCCCCAACCCATGGTGCTCAAACCTGTTATAATGGGTTAAAAAATGGCCTGGATCAGGCACTGATTATATATCTTGAGGGACATGGAAGCACTAACAAAATTTACCCTGGCTACCCAATACATTGGAAACTAAACATTTTTACACCAATAATTCGAAATGTTTGCATAAATATTAGGACTTGTCCACAGAAAAAACAGACTTACTGAAGGCACTAGATTTTGATTTCTATGGTTTTGAATGGTGGGCCAATCTTATTACATGGCAGAGCTGAAAATAGGTGGAGATATTTATTCATTTGTGTCACTGGTTGTGTGGGATCAAAGTTCACTCTCATTCAATGTATAGATAATAAATCCAGTTAGTCCAATGCGAAAAGCAGGTCATGATGAAAGGAACCCCTCAGAAAATAATTGAGAAAAACAGACTGTTAATCCCTGTAAACTACTGGCTATGAGGCTGTTTTTTGTCTCCCAGGGAGAACAATACAGTAATTTGATATGTCTGGCTTAAAAACTCACTCCTGTTTTCCTCAGGCAAGTGCATGAATGAATCATCTAGAAGCACACACTTTTGACTGTAGTATGCCTAAATTTGGCCCGATTTAGATCTCGGTTTTACGATACATAATGACAATTGTCCCCTGTTCTGCTAGAGTGGTTGTATAATTAGCTATGTATGAGCTCATTTCTCGAATTGCATGCATATGTACATAAACTAGGCTGAAAAATCTAAAAGAAAAGTATGTGAAATGTGTGTACAGTACAGCGATTGAATACATTGACACACCAGTGAATTGATAATATTAAGCTGCCAGTAATTTACGTGGGTACCGGAAGCTCCGGTTCGAACAGGCTTTGTCAGTTACTGATGATTCACCCAGTGTGAACAAAGTGAAAACTGGGGAGCAAGTTTTCATATCACTGTGCTATCACCATGGACACATGAGGGCGAGCACCCAGGGTTGTCAATACTGGGGAATTGTGGCCTAGTTTCTGGTCCATATTGAAAATGAATCTTTTGCCTTATAACCTGCACAAAATAAACAAATCGTGTATTATTTGTATTATGTAGAGCACATGTCGACTGTTACTGCAGGTACCAATTCAATGTCTCAGACTTGTTGATATTGTGTGAGTGAATAATGCATTCATCGAACATGTACCAGGAAGTTGTGATAACTCGACATAACAATAAGGAGGCCAACATGTGAATACTTCCCTGAGCTCAAGATAGAGCATATTCTATTATTGGGATATTACAGCTCTGAATAAATAGCAGTTGTTGGCAATATGACTTTCGATTGCTAAATGTATATGGGTATAAAACTAAATGGTAGTACTTCCTCCCCCCTCCCCCAACCATTAGCCTTGTACCAAGACAGGCAAGGTATACAGATTCTTTATTTCAATTACATGTATTACTTAACTTCCATATCTCGCAGATTAGGTTTTACGACAATTTATTATCCAGGTTTCGGTATTATGTAGCGAGAGTGGTCTCCCTGTTATCTTGCTTATAGAAAATTGCATAATCCCTTTGTCTGATTATAAATGGATCAACCTCTGTCAGAGCTCAGGTGCTAATGATGTCGATGAGTACGGTAATTCCCCTAATAATTCGATCACCGGAAGTGCAGCAAAAATGACATATATCTGGCAATATTCTTCATGGCACCAGCTACAAAGTGTCACATCTATATGGCTTTTCTTCAATTTAAAAGAAGAATGGGAATGTTACTTTTTCTCTGTGTTTGAATAGTTGAAAAGTGAACTTCCTGTGATTGAATTATTAGGAGATTTACCGTAATAGTAAACTAAATTGGTCCAGAATTGATTGAACATCACTAGAACCAGGTTGAAAAAAAATCTCCCACTGGTATAGTTGGGCAGATAGCGTCTGTTCTGTCTGTCCTAAACAATGACCAAATCGACATTTAGGAATCACTATGTTCATCTGTCTATGACCAAATTTTTTCAGACAATATCTTGGCTACTATTTGATTGACAACTTCAAAAGTTACATGAGAGATGCTCAGTACCTTGTAGATGTGCGCCATGACAGGGGTTTTTTCACCCATTTCAATGATTTTTTTCTCCGAGTTAAGGCCCTTTATAATCGATATCAATATATGCTTGTCTGATGTTATCTTGGTTACTGTTTGATGGTGAATTTCCTAACTTGCATCATGGAATATGTGCACAGTCAGGTTTTTTGCCTCAGAGTTATGGCCCTTATGCGAACCATATATCGACTATCATTATAGCGGGTGGTTGGGAGGACACGGGTTCCTGTTGCTTCAATGCATTTTGCTGAGAATAGGAACTTGACAGGCCTTGCTTTTCGTCGAAATTCACGGGTATCCAAACGGATACCCGCAATTTCAGTTTACGGGTATCTACCAGTATCCACTGAAGTGATGAAAAATTGAAGTGTGGAGATTAAAGTGGAATAAACATTTATGCACTCTTTTCATGTTTACTGTTGTTAATAAGATAATTGATTCTCACATCATGTTGTTCCCCACCGCTGTGTAGCCATTCGATTCACTGAGCTGATATTTGACCGTTCAATTGTCAATTTTACTGTGATAGGAAGAATGGATAAACTTTCTGTTGAGCAACCACAATAACATGCAGCATGATTTATGAAATTGTGTCAAGGATTGTCTCCTTGAATTAATTTAATTTGGAGCTGTAATTTGGAGTCACTTGAAAATTTTCGATTTAAGGTTATGGACCTTGATTATATTCTCATTATGGACTAAAAAATAGCTCTGTCTCTCACTATGAATGTCACGGGTCACCAGCTCAGCTTCCGACTTCATTCATTACGAATGTTTATACTTAAGTGCTGCATATATAGTAATACCATCTTCATGACACCTAGCATATAACTTAAATATGTTGATGAATTGAACAAACACACAATATGAACTTAAAATTGAGTGATGTAAGTCAAGAAATTACGAATAATTCCAATGAACACACATTTAAGAAGTTCACCACAGCACTAACTTCTGGGATTATAATGAGTTAATTTCGTGTTTTCGTCGTTCTGTATGAAGACAAAACCATCCTTTACATTATCTGGCCATCCGTTGTAAGCCTGTACAGATATTGTCTTTTCGACATTTTCAAGCAGATTGGAATCAAGCCCTCTCGTGTCCTCCATGTTTACCGTTTGTAAACATCGACCATAACACGATAGTTTCTGCAATTGCATTCTCCTATGCACGGTTGTTTGTGTAAATGCCCGTAGCTACAGATGATACGACGAAAATCGCCCAGTACAAGAGAATGCACGCAGCTGCCATAATTCGTCGCCCACTTAGACGTCGTAAAAATATGAACTTCCGCCATTTGTAAAGCCTGCGATCGATGATTTCTAGGTAAACTATCGTTTATTAAAGCCGAATATGGGTTTTTTGATAGACAAAATTTTCCCCAGACATTATTTTACGGGTATCCAAACAGATTCCCGTGAAGCGAATGAACGGGTATCTCCACGAGTATCGGATACCCGGATACCCGTCGAAACGCAAGGCCTGCTTGATTATGTGATGTCTGGCGCTGTAATATCACTTGCCTTTATTGCACCATGTAAATGTTCTGTCTGTGTCTTGTGTGCCGTCCTCAGTGTTTTATAGGGTGGATGGAGAGTGTCTGGTTCCATGCTGCTCCAAAGATTTCTTCTTTGAAGTAGCAGGAACGCAGCTTGGCTGGATGGTGCTTAGTTGGTTCATCGCGATTCTATTCACTCACTCACCCTATTATTGGTGGGGGTTGTTGTTGGGTGCGATCGACCTCCCTTCAGTGTATGTTATATTCCTATGTTGGACAGCACATTACTGGGATCTGTAATAAGTAAGAATAGGAAACAACCACCTCTTTAGAAATTCTGGCAACGCCCATGCAAACTGCTGGCAGCTTTCATGGAAGGGACTTGACAACTGACCTTCCCGGCATTGAGTTTCCTACTCTGGCTACATGTAATTTCTGTGTTATATTTTAGGGAAACACTGCTTTAATTATTGCATCCATGTTACTAAATTGCTTTTTGTTCTATTTCAGTTAAATGTGCGAGTCACCACTATGGATGCGGAATTGGAATTCGCAATCCAACCAAATACAACAGGCAAACAGTTGTTTGATCAGGTAATAGCTATGTCCAATATTTTCTCACCACTCCTGTAGTTTTTATCATCGGCTTTGGGGTGTTATTGTCATCACGTCCATCTGTACATGTCCGTATCCATTTTCTGTACATCTGTCATTTGTCGTTAAGACTTTATCTCAAGAATGAGTTTTGACTGTGCCAAACTTAATTACTCCTACATATGGTCACAGTGTAGAGGCCTATTGAATAATAATTGAGAATACCCCTTTTTTTCTGGATCACCCAGTAAAAATCTTGTCAACTTGGTCACCAATTGCTTGTTACCACAATATCTCAAGAATGCTAAAACCTTGGGCCAAAAAAAGAATCTCTGTTTCCGATTACGGGCCAGAAAAAAATAGAGCAGGTAGGGCCAAAAAAAAATTTAAATTTTATTTTGATGTCCAGTACTCCTGTCCCATATACAATGCTCTACAAATATATTCTTGATTGTACAACATTCCCACCCACTTTAACATATTCTTCCAGGAAAAATATTCCAAGGATTTCTGCCCAGGAATGACGAAATTTCCCTGTAGAATTTCATGGATTTTTAGTGAAAAATACAAAACTCCATGTGAAATTCCAGTGCTTTCCATAGGGGGAGTGGACTTATTTTCTGGAAAAGGTCGAAGAAAAAATTGACATATACAACATAAAATGAAATGGGAAATTAATTTGAACATCATGGGAATCTGTACCAGCGCCTGTCTAATTCGAGCAATTTGAGAAACAAGACAGGACTGTACAATGATTTGAACACGCCATTTCTCGAAAAACGAAGAATTATTACTTGCTTGAATCTTGGGGGTTTATTGCAATGCATTCATAATAAAACAAGTCGGAACATTTTGGATTGTTTAGTGGAGAAATGGTACCGATCGGTTAGACTTTGACGGCGACTTCGACTGTGTCGTCGCCGATTTCGCTGAAAACGAACACTGTGTCTGCGAAACACTGCTTCAACAAACGCCATTTCAAGCCAGAAAATCAGTAGATTTCTTTCGAAGTTGATGGAGAATATGTTTAATATTGTCCTGGTAAGCATGATCCAGTCGACTGAACCGTAATCACATTGCTGATTTCTCGATTCCCGACCTAGAAGTAGGTGCTTTATTTCCTGAAAAGATCATCAACCTGCTGCCATGCTGCTATAGTCACACTTTACGGTTGTTACCCCTCAGCCCATAGGGCTGTGGGGTCTTGTCGTTGCCATGTACGTACGTCCGTCCGTCCTAGCGTCCGTCCGTCCTAGCGTCCGTCCGTCAACATTTTCTTGTCCGCTAAATATCTTCAGATCTATGAAGTCGGGCCTGACCAAACTTTGGTGAGAGCTTCCTGAATGTTGACAGATGAAATGATTAGATTTTCAGATGGCTATGATGATGTCATGATTTTTAAAAAAAAAAATTATTATTTATTGATGGCTTAGCTTCTGCACTGTTATCTATGCCCATCAACATGTTCTTGTCCGCTGAATGTCTGCAGATCTATGAAGTCGGGTCTGACCAAACTTTGGTGAGAGCTTCCTGAATGTTGACAGATGAAATGATTAGATTTTCAGATGGCTATGATGATGTCATGATTTTTAAAAAAAAAATTATTATTTATTGATGGCTTAGCTTCTGCACTGTTATCTATGCCCATCAACATGTTCTTGTCCGCTGAATGTCTGCAGATCTATCAAGTCGGGCCTGCCCAAAATTTGGTGAGAGCTTCCTGAATGTTGACAGATGAAATGATTAGATTTTCAGATGGCTATGATAATTTCATGATTTTTTATTTTTTTAAATTTTTTAATTTATTGATGGCTTAGCTTTTGCACTGTTATCTATGCCCATCGGGAACCCTTGGTTGCATGTTTCGTTGTGAATTTTGAAGGTTCCCTGATACAAGAAAGCCTGGTCCATTCATGATTATTATTGTATGAAGGACAACATTTTTCTTAAATTTTGCTATTAAATCATTCTATTCTACATCATATGATTTATTCTAAAACTTTTGCATGAACCATATTTGTGTCCACGCATTTAACTGGTACAACATAATGCTTCAATTTTTGTCACCAAACATGTTACTGTACATGTACCTTGGAAATTATGTAAAACGAGTGATTAGGAGAGTCCATTTTTAGCCTGACTGTGTGCAATTTTGAATCAGTTTGCATACCTGGAGCTCCCCCCAAATAATGATAAGGGTTGGCCTGTATCAATAAGTGTGTTTACTTGTTATCACACTTGTGCAATGCATAAATTGCCACTGATAAAGCTACACTTCCTTGCAAGCTGTAATCCCAGCACATCATTCACGTGAAACCGAAGTCTGTTATATACGGTATCCAGGGATTTTTTGCAGGTTCCGATCCCAAACTCCCAGTTCCTTTTCGTAATTCATTATTGAGGGTCCAATTTTTTTAAGTGAATTTCGGCGCAAAGAGCCTGTGATCAATCACAAAACAAAGATTTATTAACATGAAATTCAATACCCAGCTATGCAATCGGATCGATATTGAGGCTTTCAGAAGCTTTTTCTAGGAGTATTTCCTTCAGAAATCTTTTCAAATTGAACAAAAACAACACTTTCGTTTTTTTGTTTCATTTGAGTTTTGGGTGCCCATATGTTTTCCAAAACTAAACTGGCTCTAGATGCAGCCCTGATCCTACTTGACTAAAAAAAACAGGCTGAGGGGTCCACGCACCTTTTAGGTGCTTGCCTGCAATTCATGTTGTAGTTGGAGGCTTTCAAGTGCCTCCTATATTTCCTAAATTTTCCTATATTTTTTAGTCATTCCTATATTTTTCTATATTTTACTCAAAACCTCCTATATTCTGACTCCTTATGAACTTTCATCAATGCTCTGTAATGAGTCAAACTGACATGAGGAAATACGGACATTTCAGAAAATTTTAATCTCTCTATGCTGAATCAAACAACCTGAAAACCCACCACTATGACCACATTCAGTGAAAGTAATTTGATTAAACGCCAGAAAACTACCAAGTTTGTACATTGTAGTACAGATCTGTCTTTATTTTCCTATATTTTATGAAGAAAATTCCTATATTTCTCCTATATTTTTGGAAATTTCCTCCTATATTTTCACTGTAAGCCACTTACAGGCCTGCATTTCCCATTTTCATCTGGTTCACTAGACTGAATTGAAGAATCTAATCATATTGGTCTCCACACAAAATACAATACTTCACCTCTTTAAAAGCTTATATAAACTGTTGTAGGTGATCATCGTGATGTTCAGCTTACCCGAACAACTAAATTCACGCTACTACCTCTTTAAATTGGCATTGGGGTATTGTAATCATGTACATACATCCGCCCATCTCTTTCTTATTGCTTCCATATTTTACTCATCACACATACATGGGACTGCTGGGCAGGAGCTTAGTGAAAATCAGTATCACCAATTGATTGTTGCCAACATCCACTTGTTGTAATAACTCTATTTGAATACACCCAAGGCAGAGGGGTTCTCCACGCTTTGCATGGTTCATGTTAGCTTTGATGAAATGCCAAATCAATCTAGTTTCCTCTAAACAACATCTTGGCAACGATTTGGTGTAAGACTCACGAAATATAATTGACAAAGGATCTGCTGCAAGTTGTATTGTCAGTCTTTTGTCCAGGATATTACCTTTTCAATGGGAGGTCTTGCACCAAAGCATTGCCAACATCTTCAACTGCACTCTGTTGAATGGAAGTGGGACCAGGTTGTTTCAATCAGTCTGACCGGGTCTGGAACATTAAGTAAGAAAGTGAAGACTCCATTAATCGGGTTATTTGATTGATCACTTAATTAATCATCCAGGATTGCTAAATTAGACTTCACTAATATGTCTGCTGTGCAAAAACAAATTTGCTGGAGCTATCTCTGTGTATGCAAGATTATATTTGACATACTTTTTTCATCAAATATGGTACTCCCTCCAATAATTCAACCCCCCCCCCCCTTTACAAAATTCAGTTGCCTCCTGGCCCAATTTTGGGGACAAAATTCAATAGGTTCTAATAAATTTGGTCACTCTAAAATCATGGAACAACAGGAAATACTGGATTATCTGCATGATTTTTGGACCAGTTTGTGAACTTCTTCTAATGAATTTGATGACTCCCTGATTTTATAGTAGAAAATTTCACTTCCTGTGATTGAATTATTGGAGTGATTACCGTATACACACACACACACACACACACACATCTGTTGGCTTTCAGTAGAGGTTATAAGGCATGATCCCAGTTTCCAGGCCTTGTACCCTATTTCTTCTAATTATTCAGACGGCAAAACTTAACTTCAGGCATCTGCGGAGAGAAATTATGTTAAACTTTCCCACATTTTACTAGTTATATTTTCAGTTCTTGGGATGAATAATGTATCCAAGCCACATTATTTAGCCTAAGTTGATATAAAGATGTTTTTTCTGCTTCCAAGTCTAAAAATGCTGTTCGAAAAATTAGAAGAAATATTGTTGTATATCTACATTGGAGTGGCCTAGTAATCTAATCCAATCACTAGTTCTGCAAGGTCCTAGAATATTATTTAAGGACAGGTTCCAGGATCTCTGTAATTGACACTATATTGGCCAGTCTCCAGTTGTATTGGAGCCATGGTGTGGAATATCTGGGGCTTGATTTTTTCCCTTCAAATTTATCAATATGCAAACAGCACATGTGTGCAGGGAATATGATCAGTGGTTCTCTTGGCATGTGGTTGTATGAGGGATCTAAGGGGACTACAGGGTCATCCACCCTCTGCTTAAATAAACCTATAAATCTAATTTATGTCAAACCTGTTCAGGCAGCCAAGTGTCCCCCAGTGCTAATCTGAATGAAAAACCTTTGAAATGTTCCAACCTACATGTATAATCTGATGGGGTAGAATTATTTTTCCCCAGATTGACTGATAAACTATATGAACTTGAATGTGAATGTATATTTATTTGAAACATTTCTGCAAAAACAAATTAAATATCTTGAGATTTTGTAACACTTCTATAATGTGTACATATGTAGCAGATGTAGACTTGTTAAACACTACAGAATGACACTTGAAAATGCAGACATGTATTTTAGTTCTGATGCACTTGGATAATCATGTTAGCTTTAGATGATGGTCAAATTCAGGAGTAATGGGTGACCTCAACTGCTACTTGCATGTGTAGATTTGATTTGTGAGTGGGTGGTTGGGTGAGCACAGGTTCCTGTTGCTTCAATGCATTTTGCTGAGCAGCAACAGGAACTTGCTAATGTGATGTCTAGCACTATACCACTTGTCTTAATTGCACCATGTAAGCCTCCCGTCTGTGTCGTCTGTGCTGTCCTCAGTGTTTTATAAGGGTGGATGGAAGGGGTTTGGTTCCATGCTGCTTCCTTCTTTGAAGTAGCAGGAACACAACTTGTCTGGGTGGTGCTTAGTTGGTTCGTCGAGATATGACTGAGCAGGAACACAACTTGTCTGGGTGGTGCTTAGTTGGTTCGTCGAGATATGACTGAAGTAGTGTTGAAAGGGACGTTAAATCCCATTCACTCACTTTGGTTTGTGAACGTGATTTAATATCTTCGAAGCCTGCTTCAAATAAACTTCTCAATTCAACCTTCCTGTTGCTCATCGAAGGTAACTGCAGAGCTGAATGTCTCCGGATTTGTATGGGATTACTGATTTTGAAAAATGTTTCAGTGTGAAATAAGTGGGTACAAACGATTTTCCTGGATTTTGTTTAGATTAGAAAATACCCTCCTTGCTAGTTATCTTCTTTGCCGAGGACTACAGAATATTTCTTTTATCTGTAAATCATACCTGCAATGAAGTGAATGGAAAATAAAATTCAATTCCCGCTTTGGAAGAAAACAACTGATGATGAAAGTGGTTTTGTACAAAAAAATTTGCTGACAAAATTGCTTTTATTGAGCCTGTAGCTTTAGCTGTCTAAAGCTCAATTTTGGAATCCAAATGTGCGTCTGTGTGTGTCCCTGTCCCTATCAGGAAAAAGTGAAGCAAAAAGTTTTATGAATTCTTCCTGTCCACACTAACCACAGCTTTTTGACCACACTGTATGTATTCTGAACTAAGGCCTGCCCGACCCCCTGAATTCCCCCCCCCCCCTTAATCCCCTGATGTACCCTCTCCCCCCATTTGAAAAACTATACAACCACCCATTGCCATATTTTCGAGTTCGAAGAAAACCAGCACTGCGCGATGTTGTTCAACTCATGCCTTTCCGGTTTAAGGAATTTACTCCATTCTGAAGGTCAAGGATAAAGGATGAAACCTTGGTGGAGTACTATATGTAAAGAGGAGTAAACCCGGCTTTCATCTCTGTAATTGAATGTTTTCGTATTTTCTATAGGTTGTAAAGACGATAGGTTTGAGGGAAATTTGGTTCTTTGGGCTCAAATATGTAGACAGTAAAGGATATACAACGTGGCTCAAACTGAACAAGAAGGTAAGAAATATCATTCAGCGTTTCTTATTCTCGTTTAATAGACTTCCACAGGAAGTGCTGTATGATTTAGTGTGCCGCCCCTTGTATATTTCTTCACCCTGCGTCTACTCCAGGCATTCATTATCAGTATCTCAATAGTTCAATGTTCTTATGGAAAAGCGAAAGTTCATTTGTAACCTCCAAACTTTTCTTCTTGTTTGTACTCTGTAAATTATATCTTTCTTGTAAGCCCGTCCCAAATGGAAGAGCATAACAGGTTCTGGCTGATTGTGCTTGTGAATGGGGTCATCTGGGGGAGGGTAAATGTTTACCCATGAATGGCTCTGGCCAACACTCCTGGTGTGAAAACCTATACAAATGTAAATAAGCCCCATGTATTGTAGTTGTCCGGGAGCATGTCACATAGGCTGGTAGATTTCAGAGTAACCTGTGATTGGGATGGGAGAGGAGATTTAGGGTAATAATGATGATATTGAGGGGTATGAGAGCTTGACCTGTGAACTGCCACCCATATATTTGTATTTGGCTGATACCTGACAGCCCATCAACAGGTATGCATGTTGTTTGACAAGTCTGTTGATACAGCATGGTGGCTCAGGCAAAGCAAGGTAAAGCAGGGTCAGGTCACTTCAAGCCTGTTTGCTCAGGTTAGAATCAAGACATAGACATTCATACATCAAAAGGATGCAAACACTTTCACTGCCTGGGCAAGAATTAATTAAAAATAGATTATATTCAGTTGAGGCTGTGAAGGAAGAAAAAAAAATCTTGTTTGGCCAGAAATTGATACAGCTTATTTACGGCCTTTCTGTTTACCAGGTTCTGAGTCAAGATGTTCGAAAAGAAACTCCACTACAGTTTAAATTCCGAGCCAAGTTTTTCCCAGAAGATGTCTCCGAGGAGTTGATCCAAGAAGTGACCCAGGTACGGTCATGTGATTTGATGATGTGGTTGTCATGGTGAGGTGATGTCATCCTGCGACACCTTCTCCTCCTTTGTTTAGAGGATGAGTAATAATGGGTGGATCACCTGTAATACCATGTAGGTCTACCTTTAAGCACCTGCTGGAAATCCAAATTACCCTACCACACACACACACACGGCTACACCATGGCATGTCAATGAAGTAAGGAAGATTTATTATACATGAACCCATTGAAACCATGAAAAATGTTTTCTTTTAAAGTAATGCAATTACATTAACTACCTGGCCTTAAAGATGAAGTGAACCAGAGCACATTCCCAGCCTGCCTACTGAGAAAGAGATGACTCGAGGAAATTTATTGTCCGGGGAGAATTGCATTTGCCAAATATGAAATGCCCCATAGGCCAAGGTTGGGCTACCTACTGAATGTTGCTGGATCTGCTGCCTACAATAAAAACTTTGAAAAGCTCCACCACTGCTAAAGCTGTTAATTCTTCAATAATTATTCACCCAATCAGGAAGTCGGATGGCGAATTAAGCTCAAGATCATATAAAGGCAGACATGATTTATCCATAAATAAATTCAACAGCTCCCTTGATCGCCACAAGCTAATGAGAATGGAGGCTGTTGATTTATGAGCATGAGGAATTGGGGTAACTGGGTGAACAGCCATGGTTAGCTGGTATGTTCGGGGTAACAGATTTGAGACACCCTAATCCCCGTCACCTCATTCATAATGTGAATGTAGTTCATATTACCCTCAAGGATACATTATTCAGGTCTTTTAACTGATTAGTTCCCCTCACAAAAGTGATGATCAATTGCCTGACAACTCAAAAAATTGTTATGATCTTCAAAATGCTAGAAATTATGTTTGCATACAAAATCTGCAAGAAAACCTAATGACCATATCTCTACAATACATTCATTGAACAGCGTTATTTGTTCCAGTTTTATAGCCAAATGGCATACAAAATTAGAATGCACACGGTATTTAGGAAAAACGCATTTTTCGCTCCGATTTGTTCGTTCAACTAATTTGCTTCATTCCTTTTACGAGCAACATAACAGTTCGAGAATAAAATTCATCAAGGTTTCTGTTAAAATGAATGCAAATATATTTTTAAGTGCTGTACCCATCGTGTGGCAAACCGGTCAAGGTTTCCGTTGAAATGCATGCAACTGAATTTGAGTGCTGTATCCATCGTGATGGCAAACTGGTTACGTACACTCAGCATCCTGGTTTTCCGAGAATAATTGAAGAAAAGTTTAAATGGCAGAAATCATTTCATGCATACAGCCCTTCATATGTAATTCTCAAGCTGTTTATTAATCAGTTCTTAAAAGTAGCAGCTTTGATTTGTTCTGCTTGAGATTTTCAGTGGCCCCATAAAATAGTCATTTAAATTTGACTTCCATGTTCAATAAAGCCCAGGCCAGGTACTTCAGAGTTTCCACAGTCATGACTAAAACCTGGATAGTCTTGAATAATTGCTGAAATCCTGAATTGTCCTGAAAAAGTCTTGAATTCAAATTGTTTTAGGAAAAGTCACAAATTTTCTCTCCCTGTTCCTTCTTGTGAATGAAATGTTTTCATATACACAAGTGAAACATATTTCGGTGGATCTACAGCCGAAGTGATTCCACACATTTCATTATTTCATACCAAGGAAGTTCTGAAAAATGGCTGAATTTGGTCATGAGAAGTCATGGATATTTATTTTCTATGTGCTGTGGAATCCTGGGTAATTCATGTGATTTGTCATCTGAATCCACTTCTGATTAGCAGTGAATATAGAATGGGTGAAACATTTGGAATCCTTTTGTCTTCCAGAGAATGTTTTTTCTTCAAGTGAAAGATGCTATATTAAGTGATGAAATATACTGCCCACCAGAAACTTCAGTTCTCCTTGCCTCATACGCTGTCCAAGCTAAATATGCCGACTACGACAGTACGCGCCATGCACCAGGCTTCCTCAAAAATGATAGATTGTTACCACAGAGGTAAGTGCTAATGAGAAAAATAAATCAGAATTCAGTCATATTTTGTGCGCTCACCTTAAAAGTAATGCAATTCTATTTTTTAGGTTTTCTATTTTGTAGTCTACTTATGATTTGTCTCAAACTTTTCTATTCTTTCATAACCATTTCAGCTTTTACTCCAAACCATACGGTGAATGTAATAATAATGCTTGTTTACAACATTTGTATTATCATGTAGGAGTTGTCTACTTGCAGCGCTGACTTATTCTTGAGAACTAGAAGTTGACCTTGGAAATGCTGTCACCTAACATGCATGATTGTAGAAAGTTTTCACTAGATTGGACCTCCTGAGCCACAAGTCACAAAAGTTGAAATATGAACCATTGTTGCATTCGATAGATAATAAAATTAATTTCTGACATTAATTTGAAAACATCTCCCTATTTGTCCGATGGCCTCAAGTGAATATCTAATTATTTCCTCATGTATGTTTTCAGGGTACTTGAGCAGCACAAACTGACGAAGGACCAATGGGACGAGAGAATTAGTAATTGGTGGGCAGAACACAAAGGCATGTTGAAGTAAGTCCTCTACCAATCACATTATTCAAACAGATTCTCCTTGAGCACTCAAAACCAGTAACTTTTAGATGATGGAGTATATTTACAGTTGGAAATAATAACTCACATTCTTTTGCACTTCTCTCCAAAAAGGGGTATTTAAATCACTGGATATTGCAGTGTTTATGAATATTGATTTGTTAGGTAATGCATGCTGGTACTGTTGCCACAACAGTACTGGGTTTGCGAGTCGAATCCCACCAAGTTTTTTACCCCTCTGGCCGAAGGGTATTGTCGTCATGTACGTCCATCTGGCCGTCTGTCCGTCACACCTTTCTCGTTACCAAGATATCTTTACAACGATTTACCTAAGGCACACCAAACTTGCAGTGCACATCCATATGTTCGTGACCCAGAACCCTATTGAATCTGGACATAATTGGTTGGAAACTTTGGCGGTCATCCTTAATTTATGTGAAACCGTTAATCTTATGTATCTCGAGTACCATGTTGCTGTTTGGTATGTAAATTTGGTATAGATCATCGATGCATCAAGAAACTTCAAAGGAATGACCAAATCAGTTTCCCTGATTCGGTGGAAACCTTGGCGGCCATCTTTAATTTATGGAAAATCTTTATGATATATATCTCTGATACCATTTAAGTGTTCTATACGAAACTTGGTATACAGCATCGATGTATCAAGAGACTTGAAATGAATAATGACGTCAGTTCCTCTGAGTAGCAGGAAAGATGGGCGACCATCTTTAATTTATGCAAAGTGATTCAATGACACTGTTCAAATGTAAAAGTTGGTTTTCATCATCGATGCATCAAGAGATTAATGTAATGAATACTGGTTTCTCTGATTGGATGGAAACCGTAGGGACCATTTCTAATTGCAAAATTTTTGATAATCTGTATATTTGTCACTTTACTGCTTGGTGTTCCCGACCTCCTGGTTCAAATTGAATACATTATGAATGGCTGGCGCCCAGAGCCGAGGGGTTTTCAGATGCGCAGCTTCGTATATAACAATTGTCAATGTATTTTCAGAGAGGATGCCATGATGGAGTACCTTAAGATCGCTCAGGATCTGGAAATGTACGGTGTGAATTATTTCGAGATCAAAAACAAAAAAGGAACAGATCTCTGGCTTGGTGTTGATGCCCTCGGATTGAATGTGTACGAGAAGGATGACAAGTGAGTGGTTTACTCAAGTATATGTAGCTGGAGGTTAGAGTTCTGTTTGCTTGTTGAAGATGTGTAGAGCTGCCCTTTTCTAAAACTTCAACATTGGATTCTCTCATTACAGGGATGAAAATCTTCAGAATTTTGAGTAACTTCAGACCGTTTCATGTTGAGAGAAAAAAAAAAAAAAAGAACCAAAAAACCCAGTTGCCAGTTACAATATGATGCACAAAATAGTCAATCTTGTGACAAGTGTGTCTAGACCCATTGTTGTTCCTCTACCCAAGGCCTGGACAGTAAATCCTTGCATGAAGTACCTACCAGAGTAAATTCTAAGATCAAAGAAAATCATGACATACAGAATAATTCCAAGGTGGAAAACGTTGTACATTGATACATTCCGGTCTGTAAATTAAAGTGAACGTAAAGGCTGCGACAACACACGCACTGTGTGGAAGCACTATATTAAAAGTATCATTTGACAGCAACAAATATTTATTGTGATTTTTTCCCTTCCAAAAAAAAAATTCCAAACACGCGAATTATTGACTGATGCAACAAGCGACTGGAGTCGGCCATATCAGTTTATTGATTAGCCTTGCGCCAATGAAAACGCTTGTATGGAGCACGTGATATTTTCCTGTGACGTAGTATCACTTTGTTTTGCCATCGCTGTAGCACGAATTGTAATTGCGGAGGTGGAGAGCTCGGCTGTTTCAAGCGTGTTTTGACTGTGTTGCGTGTCTCCAGCAAGTGTTATAGTGACCTGAAACGTTCCATGAACTACTCACTACTTTCGTCGACATCGGAGCGTTTTGGTTCAAACTGGTAACCCTGTAAACCGTCATTTGTCTCCTCGTCAGAACTTGAAGTCAGGCTAGCCTCCTCGTACGTCACTATGTTTACATGCTTTCTATGATTTCTAACTCCATGAAGTAGAGAGCTCAGAGGTGATACAACATCACTGCTCTGATGTGAGATAGCTAGCATGGCGGCAGCCGGGGAACAATAATACAACAGAGATAATTTCGTTCCTACTCGGTGCAAAAAAATCCCCAAAAATATTTGTTGCTGCTATTTCAGTATTTCAATGTAGCTCTTTCCCACAGAGTGCATGTTGCCTCAGCCTTTACGTTCACTTTAACGTAATATCATATATGACCAACTATCTTCATCTTTTCTTTCACAGATTAACTCCAAAAATTGGTTTCCCATGGAGTGAGATTCGCAACATTTCGTTCAACGACAAAAAATTTGTTATTAAACCTATAGACAAAAAAGCTCCAGTAAGTATTTGTTCCGCAAATGATAAATATATATTCGCATTCAGAACTTGTTATTAAGAAATTTAGTGAAGATCGGTGATTTTCATAGAATGTATATTTTGATAGATATCATTTGATGGAAATTATAAAAAAAAAAAAAAAATGTGTATATCTGGATAGATTTAATTTGATAGAAATTGATAAATTTCTTTTGAGATATAATACATGTACCTCATAGTGACAGTGACATGTTCTTGATATGATGTAATGTTAATCTTTCTACAGAGATTTGATTGTGGATTGTTTAATGATGATTGATTTAACACTGAGCTAATTCCGAGAATTGATGCCTTTGTGAACGGATTCTAGAAAATGACCTCAAATTCAGTTGAAATAAAGGCCATTCACAATGGCATCAATTTTTGGAGCTACCTCACTATTAATATTCTTGAAACTCCTGTGTTGCATACATGATTGATTCGTGAGATGAATTCTAATGCAATTCTATTTTTTTGATACCCTTAGGGTTTCATTGTTAGATTTTTCATAGATTGTTCATGGCCTTAGAGTTTATATTGCTTGTCACTAAATAGCTGAAATATTGCTGAACACGATGTTAAATTCAACTCTCTCTGTGTGCAGGACTTTGTATTTTATGCACCTCGACTGAGGATAAACAAGAGAATCTTGGCCCTATGTATGGGTAACCATGAGCTATATATGAGGCGCAGAAAGCCAGATACGATCGAGGTACAGCAGATGAAAGCTCAGGCTAGAGAGGAAAAAATAAGCAGACAACAGGAACGGTGAGTTGCGTCGGACTTCATAACCTATGCTCTGTGAAGAAAAGTTTAGTCTTGTTGGTCTTTATGACTGGGAATTACACTGGCCACGTCTCCTTCTTAACATATGTGTGATTTACATACATATTTGAAACTGGTGCCCCATGAGGCTTCCTGGCTTGACCTGGGATGTCGTCGTGCACACCCCAGGTCATGGTAAGAATAGGCCTCGGCACCTCAGACAGCTTGTCGTAAGAGGCAATTAACTGGGGCACCCGTAGGGTTTCCAGATTTGAAGAGGAATTGCACCCCGCTCTGGGAGGGAGGGGGTTACTGACTGTAAAAAGGAATATGACCCTACCCGTTGGGGTTCCCAGGTGTGAAAAGAAATAGGACCCAAACGTCGTGATATTACAGAAATATAGTTGAAAGCGACATTAAACCATATTCACTCACTCTGAAACTGGTTCACTCAATCATCTCGATCTCAGTTGTGGCAGCTCTGAACTTGCGCGATAGCAGAAAATTGTCGTTTTTATGATATACAATAGAGTTCCAAGTTATTCTCCAGTGATGGTGGAAAGGAACCTAATGCAGTTGACTTCCTCTATGATTGAACTGGTCTACCTGGAGGTTGTGCAAACCTGACTTAAGGCTAACCAAATGAGTTAGCTAAACCCCCTGTTTTAGCCAGGTCTTCGGTTCAATCTCGGTAAACTTAGATATACTATCATGGAATATTTTATCTTACACCAGTGCTATTTGAATCTTGTCGAATTTCAAACTTCGTTAACAACTGAAACAGCTTTAAAATAATGCCTCTTGTAAATAACAGATAGGAACATATGAACCAATATAGTAAACAGCATTGAGAAACAGTATCCAAATTAGGCATGTGCAAATAGGTAAACATGAACCTCAAAGACTTTACTCCCACCAATAAGTTGGATGGTGAAAATGTCTAAAGACCCACCTGTGACGAGTTGTTATGAGATCTCCTAGAGTATCACTAAATTTTCATAGCATCCCCTCAAGGTGGTATACCATCTTGTTTTATCTGTATTGATCTCTGGATGTGCACAGCCTTCACGGGTTTATTGAGAAGATGACATCCCTGTCATTGTTTTATAGGGCAAAATTGGAGCATGAGCGACTAGCAAGGGAAGATGCTGAGAAACAGAAGTCTGAGATGGAAGAGAGATTACGGAAATATGAGGAGGATCAGAAGAGAGTATATGAAGGTAAATTCAAATAATGTCGTCATGGATACCGGCCTTGTGTTGTTGTTGTTGTCGGACCTCAAATGAGCAAAGATATCTATAGGCACTCACAATCAACAAAAACCCAAGCTGAGGGCCTCTATCTCAGATACAAGTTTCCGTGTTTGCAGGTTTTATATTATTGATCATTTTCAACAGTATGTAGAAATAAAAAATAATCATCGAGACTCGCAGCAGACTAACCGGTTTCTGGCAATGTTAACATTTATTCTGTTCGTCTGCAGAGTTTGAGCGGTCTCAGCTGAGGAGTAAGGAGTTGGAGGAAGCGATTCAGCGCGAGGAGAGTGAACGACGAGAGCTGGAGGAGAAGAGAAGACAGGCCGAGGAGGATTATCTTCATGCACAGCAGAATATGAGCTTAGAGAAAGAAGAGAGAGAACGCATTGTAAGTTTGCCAATTTTATCGTAAACCAGACAAATTAGGGCCTATTCGTCATGCTAGGAAAACACAATAGGTGACTATATTTAGGGAACCTTGTTGAACCTAGAAAAGCTACCGACAAGCTGTATGGCACACTGTGTTCGCAAATTGGAGTTGGGTTTACATGATAGCTTCTGTTGTTGAAGCCTTCAGTTTACCAACATGAAGCTGCGCTATCGAAACCCCTCGGCTCTGAACCCCAGCTGTTATAATGTAAGGGTGTCTCTACCAATTGATTGGCTTGTGGGAAGAAATATTTACCCCTGGTATTGTAAGTGCAGGCATTCTTCGCATTGTGTAAGAGAATAAATCAATAAATCAGTCATCCAATCAATAAATAAATGTGATAGTATACAAACATGATATAGAAATTATATGCAAACTTAACATAGGAATTGGTGGATTTTATTAGACAAGGGGCATAACTCTGCAAAATACTTTCTGACACGACTCATTTTCGATAGGCATCTAGTTAAGGTCAAGAGAAACAACTGTATCACGTTAGGATGTTGTATATGGAACGATTCTGAAATTATCACAATAACAAATCATAAATGGATTTTTATTTGTAAAAAGGGGCATAACTCTGCAAAATATTGTCCGAGATGACTCATTTTCGATAGGCTTCTGATTTACGTGAAGATAAATAGATGTAACAAGTTTGGTTGCCATGCATGAAACGGTTCTGTAGATATCGCGGTAACGGACAGACGGACAGCCGTACATGATGACGACAATACCCCTAGGCCAAAGTTGGCAGAGGGGTAAAAAGCCACCCGTCATGAAGATGCATTATTGTACCCAAACAGACTATTCTGCTGACTTTGTTTTGTGACATTGAAAATGAAAGGTTGACCCAATTTATACCTGTATATTGAGGGATTTTCAACACTGTTAAACATGCTCTTCCAGGAAATAACCCTGACACTCTGAGAAGTCTGTCATTGAACACTCACATCGGGGCTCCACTTAATTAACTCAACAAATATTGAGAGGGTTAACTACATATTAGCTGGATCCAAAATTGATGATCGCTGAACAGGACATTAAACCCTAACTGATTCCCTCCAAAATTGGCGAGTGATCATCTCATCATTGCTGAAGAAGCTTTCTGAGTACAGTGGACCACAAAATGCAGACCTAGGTCTTTAAGATGTATGTCAATAACTATGGACAAAGAATAAATTTCCAGCAGGCACCAGAGGCTGAAACTTGTTTACAACATTGCGAATAAAAAATCTGCTCAATCAGTTTTTCGAAAGGGCTCCTGATGACATCACAATATTTGTGAAGTTAATTGAAAATGACATGGTGCAGAATTTCCAGTGTTTATTGGTTCAGACTAACCTCCCGGGTGGCACCTTCAACCATATTTGGGTATTTCCGGTTTGATCTTGATGACCGATTTGTGTTCTGTATTGGCAGGAGGCCTCCCGAGAGGCTGCGGAGGAGGAGGCCCATAGACAGGCCGAGGAGCTGAGACAGAGAGAGGATGATCTGAGAGCTCTGCAAGAACAGCTGGCTGCTGCCCAGAAGGAGTCCCAGATCCAGCAGGAACAACTCCTGGCCCTGGCCACACCTCAGGCTCACCATGTCAAGGAGCATGACTATCAGGACCAGGATGACCAGGAATCGGAGAATAGAGAATATGGTAAGGCCAAAATTAAAAATTGTTTGTTTGGGGTAACCCCACCTATCCACCAAAAAGGCCCACACCCAAAACTTCTTAACATGTGTGTAAAGCAGGGATGGTCATATTTTCACTGTTTGCCACATCTGTCTCTACTCTCTTGAAGTAATACTGTCACCTGGTATGTGATCACAGAAAAGTTAAAATGTAATATAATATATAAAAAAATAAATTGAAAATATAAATTGACCTACCGACCCATGGTTTGTTGCAAGGTTATGTTACCCCAAACAATCAACTTGTCCTAAATTGTCCTAAGCACCTGCTAACGCCTCTCTCCAATTGCTACAATTACCATATATAGTATTGCATCTAATTCCAACTATATGGATGTGCACAAACATCCACGTCTAATTACGATTTCAGTATTAAATCATCTTAGATGCGACAAACGTTACTTTGCTAATCCTGGAGCGATCCAAGATAGCCTATATTTACTGTGGTGTGGCCCAAAACTATGTTTTAGAAATAACCATTGCAATCTTTTACCATATATTTCAATAAAGACAACCTCCTGCAGTTTGTATTAAATCTAAAAAATACTGTTCCTTGTCCGTTATACTTTTCTTGATTTGGGCTTGGGGATATTGTTGTCATAGAAAACTGAAGAAGTTTTGTATTTTTCTCCACCAGCTGCTGATTTACAGGTGAATGAGAATGAGGTTCTTCCACGCCCCGAGGAGGAGAGAATAACACAGGCAGAAAAGAACCACCGTCTTCAGACACAGTTAAAAGTAAGTATCCCTGGCTATTATAGAAGGGTCATCTCACGGTTCATCTCGAGGTTCATGGGAGCAAGATTTGTCTTTGTGAGGATTCTATTTTGCATGTACAGGATTCTGTCTTGACCTGCTCAGTTCTGTGTCGTGCTGTCCCCAACAGCTAATGCTGAACACACATGGGCAAACTTCCTTTGATACAGTGTCCGCAGTGTGTTGATACAGTGTCCGCAGTGTGTCTGGACCACATCTTCATTAATAAAACAATACCGAAAATCAGCGCTTGATCACGGGGATCCGGGAATTCAGTTCCAGTCATTTGCCCACAAATTGAAATATGAGCGAATAGAATTGAACTGTATCGTGGCAGGATTGTGAGACCCTATCCGAATTCCCATAGATTTGGTAAAAGGCACAGGCCTGGAAAAAAAAAAATTAAAATAAATTGACAGCTCACATGTTTATGGACATATTTCTCAAAGGTAACGAGGTTTTAATGCAGAAGCAAAGTCACCCTGAATACACTTGGAAACTGTATGTCTCGATGTTCTCGACAAATTTTATGCCCTGGTGGGAGGGTGATGAAATTTTGTGGAAATATTGGCGACGTTCAGTGTGTGGTTTCAGAGTTTATTCTGAGCGACTTTTCTTCTGAGTTATGCTAAGTTTATCAGGGAATCAGCAGGATTAGAACTGTTATCAATCGACTGAATATTTAATTTGAACAAGAGCATTTTGTTATCATCATTGTCGTAATACTACATTGTATATTATTCTTCTTCACAGAATCTGAGCTCAGAACTTCAAGAACAGAAAGAAGACGACAAACTTACGAGTAATGATAAACTGCATGAAGAGAACGTGAGACAAGGCCGCGATAAATATAAAACACTCAAACAAATTAGACAAGGCAACACGAGGAAGCGTGTAGATGAATTTGAGGCATTGTAAAGAACGATTTACATGTATAGATTAGCAGTTCCACCTTTACGCCTCCTCCGCCACAAGTTAGCTAAAGATGACCCAATTGTACAGCAGTACCATATAATGACTATTCAGACATTATCGGATTTTTATGGGTATGGCAGCCAAATACAACTGTCAGAACTCTGGGATTGCTACGTCCCTCACAGAACCGACAACTCTGAATGGGCTATCCCAGCAGGAGACCAAGTAAGCTGTTCTGAATGCCTCATGAAGGGCAAGTAACTCTGATTTAAGTTACCATTTTAGTATACATACCATTATTAGCAAACACGCAGAATGCTAATGAGCATACAAACAACTGTATCATTTTATTTGTGATTCATATACATAAATGAACAAACGATAACTGGCCAGCAGGTTGTTCGGACAACAAGCGAAGATTTGTGGCTAGTTTCTACATCATATAGGTGAAAAGGTAGTTAGGTGGAAGGTTGTTCCAATGCACATTTTGTACCAGGATATTATGTACATGTATTTTGTATGCAGATGATGTATAAATTGCTTCTATCTAAAAAAAAACACAAGAAAATAACGCAAGTGTATCTTTATTTTACTGGATATAAAATGTTTTGTATTCTTATGTCTGCATTCTATGTATAGAGGTCAGGGTAGAAATGATCACATGACCAACAAGCCTCTCTGACGCATGACGTTGAAAGAACGAGTTAAATATTTTTGGTGCGCAGATATTCCTTGCCAGTAAGAGGTGCTACCACGTGCACCACTTTGGTTGTCACAAATTGGCTTTTACAAAACTTAAGGAAATTTATTATGCTACTTTTGATGATCAAAACGATACTGATCCCACATATCTTTATAAATGTATAACCATAATTTGATGCAATAAAGGAAACCAGAGATTCAGATTATGTCTTCCTGATTTTTATACTTGCTGAGAAAATAGGAGAAATTCCTCAGTTATTACATGTAGACCAGCGAAGGCTGTTCAAGAAAAATGTACATGGGCAAGAACGGGGAAGGACGGATTGCACTTTTTTTTTTCACACCCCACCCATATAATTTTTTGGTCATCTTGCTCATGTTAAGAATTGAAAATTGGGAGACGACCCACATCCCAAATATAAAAAGCACCTGTCACCCCCATGTACATTTTTCTGGAATGGTCCTAAAAACTGACTAAATCAAAGGAGCCAGACAACTTTCGGCACAGATCTCCTATCGTTGGTGTCTTTTGACACAAATTGCCAGGGGTGGTGTTGAAGAAAGGGGAATATCTCTGTTCTCATGGGAAGCTTAAGTAAGATCACAACTACTTCTATGCAACGTCGGAGTGTTGCAACGTGCGAGGATGAAGGACGTCGTTGGGAATCGTTGTCAAACAAGTGATCAACACGATTGTTTGGTACAATAAGCTTTACGAAATGTGATTGATTTCACAGCTTCCTCCAGCAATGAAATCTGCTGAAGTTTTTAATTAATCGGCCAATATTTTCTGATGCCAATATAAGCGAACATAGAATCAATATCTTTGATGGCATAACATTCCCATGAAAGCAGTATGATCCACCATAATCGAGAGATAATTATCTGTTTTGAACACCACCCCTAGTAATTTGCAGATTTGCATCAGAAGACATCTGAGTGTTTTGCCCCATGTAAAGGCATTGTAATTATTACTTGCTTTTGGAGTTGTCCAGTCTGTATTGACCATGTGAAAGGCCAGAACAGAACTTTAAGCAGTCTCCGAGTTTATATCTTAGTTGAAGCACCAGTTGAAAGTAGTGACGTCAAAACTTTTGCACTGCTCACGGATAACTCTTGCACTGCTCACGGATAAGTAATCGTATAGCACATAAATTATTTCAGACCAGGCATATGGCTCTTGTACAAATCCCATAGCTGCCTCACAAGGCTAACAACCTGGAACATGGCAGTGTATTTTGGGGTTAAATTTTAAACCTAGCTGCACACTAAAATTCTTCCTGTATAAAAAAGATAACCATCACAAAGGGTGCATCATTGAAATGATTAATTATGCCCATATGAGTTATTAATTACGCCCATGGGCCAATGGGATCAGCAACATCTATTGATTGGTCTGTCCATTGGTTGGATAGTTAACGGATAAAACATCTACAAATTTAGTAGGTGGTACCATACCTTCAAGACCTTGAATGGAATCGCTTTACAGAAAAGTTCCACTCCACTCGTGATTGCCCACTGATAACTAAGCTTATCATGCACGGAGGCGAAATTGCCATCTACACCAGCGCAGTCCACCATAACCATACCAAAGTTATTGTACTTTTATAAGCAGCCAAAAATGCAGATGTATTATGTGATAGTGATTTCTGCCCGTTTGTGTCCTATCAATATTTGGGAGTTTTCCATCTAAGAGTTCCATTTTTTTGCGAGTCGATACCCCATGGGGAGACATACCAAAATGGAGGTCGCGATCAGGGGTCAAAGGTAACTGGCCTGAAAATTGGGGGAAAAATCATTGAAACTTTCATGTCTGGTCTATATCTATGACAGTTTTTACCCCTCGGGCAAATTTTGCCCGAAGGGTATTGTCGCGTCAGCGTCGTCTGTCTGTCCGTCTGTCTGTCCATCTTTCTTGTGAACACAATATCTCAAGAAGAATCATAGCCAGGCATTGTGAATTGATACCACATATGTATTGGGTGAAGGGTCAGAAGCCTATTAAAAATGACTGACCTTGACCTATTTTATCAAGGTCAAATTCTAGTATTTGCTATATTTTTTAAAGAATTGAAGCTAGGGTCTCCAAATTCATATTATATATGCAACTCGTGATTGACTAGAAGTCTATCCCAGTTGACTGACCTTGACCTATTTTTTATAGGTCATATACTGTTTATTGTGATACAAGATGAAGAAATAAAGCTAGGCTTTCCAAATTAATACTATGTATACATCTGGCAAAGGTCCAGAGGTGTACTGAAGATGACCTTGACCTATTTTATCAAGGTCAAATTATAGTATTTGCTATATTTTTTTAAGGATTGAAGCTAGGGTCTCCAAATTCATATTACTTATGTAACCGGTGATTGGCTAGAAGCCTATCCCAGTTGACTGACCTTGACCTATTTTTTCAAGGTCATATACAGTTTATTATGGTCTAACATGAAGAAATATATCCAGGGTTTCAAAATTGATATTATGTATACACCTGGTGAAGGACCAGAGGTGTACTGAACATGACTGACCTTGACCTATTTTGTCAAGGTCACATTTTAGTATTTGCTATATTTTTGGAAGGATTGAAGCTGGGGTCTCCAAATTCATATTACTCATGCAACTCGTGACGGACTAGAAGCCTATCCCAGTTGACTGACCTTGACCTATTTTTAGCCCACCATCACCAGATGGTGGGCTGTTCAAATCGCCTTTCGTCCGTGGTCCGTCATCCGTCCGTAAACAATTCTTGTTATCGCGATTTCTCAGGAACTACTGCACGGATCTTTCTGAAATTTCGCACACATGTTCCCCTTGGGGTCTAGTTGTGCAGATAACTTTTCTAGCCCGATTCGAAAATCCAATATGGCCACAGGGCGGCCATCTTGGATTTCCCCATGAAACCTTGTTATCGCGATTTCTCAGGAACTACTGCACGGATCTTTCTGAAATTTGGTGCACAAGTTCCTCTTGGGGTCTGGATGTGCAGATACCTTTTCTGGTCCGATTCGAAAATCCAATATGGCCACAGGGCGGCCATCTTGGATTTCCCCATGAAACCTTGTTATCACGATTTCTCAGGAACTACTGCATGGATCTTTCTGAAATTTGGTACAGAGATTCTCCTTGGGGCCTAGTTGTGCAGATACTTTTTCTGGTCCGATTCGAAAATCCAATATGGCCACAGGGCGGCCATCTTGGATTTCTCCATGAAACCTTGTTATCGCGATTTCTCAGGAACTACGGCACGGATCTTTCTGAAATTTGGTACACAGGTTCCCCTTGGGGTCTAGATGTGCAGATACCTTTTCTGGTCCGATTCGAAAATCCAATATGGCCACAGGGCAGCCATCTTGGATTTCCCCATGAAACCTTGTTATCACGATTTCTCAGGAACTACTGCACGGATCTTTCTGAAATTTGGTACACAGGTTCCTCTTGGGGTCTAGATGTGCAGATACCTTTTCTGGTCCGATTCGAAAATCCAATATGGCCACAGGGCGGCCATCTTGGATTTCCCCATGAAACCTTGCTATCACGATTTCTCAGGAACTACTGCATGGATCTTTCTGAAATTTGGTACACATATTCCCCTTGGGGCCTAGTTGTGCAGATACTTTTTCTGGTCCGATTCGAAAATCCAATATGGCCACAGGGCGGCCATCTTGGATTTTCCCGTAAAACCTTGTTATCGCGATGTCTCAGGAACTACTGCACGGATCTTTCTGAAATTTGGTACACAGGTTCCTCTTGGGGTCTAGATGTGCAGATACCTTTTCTGGACCGATTCGAAAATCCAATATGGCCACAGGGCGGCCATCTTGGATTTCCCCATGAAACCTTGTTATCGCGATTTCTCAGGAACTACTGCACGGATCTTTCTGAAATTTGGTACACAAGTTCCTCTTGGGGTCTGGATGTGCAGATACCTTTTCTGGTCCGATTCGAAAATCCAATATGGCCACAGGGCGGCCATCTTGGATTTCCCCATGAAACCTTGCTATCACGATTTCTCAGGAACTACTGCATGGATCTTTCTGAAATTTGGTACACATATTCCCCTTGGGGCCTAGTTGTGCAGATACTTTTTCTGGTCCGATTCGAAAATCCAATATGGCCACAGGGCGGCCATCTTGGATTTTTCCGTAAAACCTTGTTATCGCGATGTCTCAGGAACTACTGCACGGATCTTTCTGAAATTTGGTACACAGGTTCCTCTTGGGGTCTAGATGTGCAGATACCTTTTCTGGACCGATTCGAAAATCCAATATGGCCACCAGGCAGCCATCTTGGATTTTCGTAAAACCTTATCATGATTTCTCAGGAACAACTGCATAGATCTTTCTCAAATTTGGTACACATGTTCCCCTTGGGGTCCAGTTGTGCAAGAAACCTTTTTTGGTCCGATTCCAAAATCCAATATGTCCATCAGGCGGCCATCTTGGATTTCCCCATGAAACTTTGTTATTGCGATTTCTCAGGAACTACTGCATGGCCACTAGGCAAACTACTGCATGGCCACTAGGCAAACTTGTTATCGCGATTTCTCAGGAACTACTTCATGGATCTTTCTCAAATTTGGTACACATGTTCCCCTTGGGGTCCAGTTGTGCAAGAAACCTTTTTTGGTCCGATTCCAAAATCCAATATGTCCATCAGGCGGCCATCTTGGATTTCCCCATGAAACTTTGTTATTGCGATTTCTCAGGAACTACTGCATGGATCTTTGTTAAATTAGGTACACAGGTTCACCTTGTCGTCTAGTTGTACAAGATACCTTTTCTGGTCCGATTCGAAAATTCAATATGGCAAAACAGGCGGCCATCTTGGATTTTCCCATGCAAATTTGTTATCGTGATTTCTCAGGAAGTACTGCATGGATCTTTCTCAAATTTGGTACACAGGTTCCCCTTATGGTCTAGTTGTGCAAGGTACCTTTTTCGGTCCGAATAGAAGATCCAATATGGCCACAAGGCGGCCATCTTGAATTTCCCCTTGAAACATTGTTACCGTGAATTCTTGGGAAATATTTCATGGATTTTTCTAAAATTTGGTACACAGGTCTCACATGGGGCCTATTAGTGCAAGATACCTTTTTTGGTCCGATTCGAAAATCCAAGTTACGCTCCAAATTAATTTGGTATTCTCAAGTGACGTTGCATCACAAGAGTCGGCGGATCAAACGGTGGGGCATATTCTATATATTGACTATAGAGAATATCCGTACCTTCACCTTTCATATCAAGGAGTTCAAATAATTCTGAATTAAAATGTATTTCTTCAAATTTTAAATCAGCCTTCTTTAGTCCATGCAGTAGCAAGTGAACTGCTCCACCGTTTCGTATGCCGACCTCAGTCTTGTGACTCAATGTCACAACTCGACAACTGTAGACTACTGGATGTTTCGATCCAAGGGAGATAATCAGGATCCAGGCACTTTTGAAGTTTCAACATTACTGCGCGGACCGGATCCCTTCAGTATTAAGCATTATTGTACCATCTTACTATTTTCGAGCATGGTATCTTGATTTAAACAGTATATTTATTTCACCAGGAAACAGGGATCGGCGAACAGGCAGAGCCTATTTGAACGCCTCTCCCAACAGACATATTACACATACATGTACAATTACAAGATGACAGACAACAGTGAATGGAATAAGAAACAGTTACAAACACAATAATTAACATGCAGCTGCATGGTATCTTAAAAGAGATATCTCAAAATAGCCCAAGAAACAGAACAGAATTAGCATTCGTTCCTAATTATAAAATCTGAAGTATGTTTCATAGCTCATGCCAAAGTGTCAAAGAGATTGGTCTTCGCTTCCAGTACCCAATGATGACACGTGCAAAAAAAAATAAATAAAAAAAATACTACAAAACAAAGGCGAAGGATCCTCGGTACATGTACATTCACTTTCAGACTAACTTTGCTCATTTCTCTTGTATTATAACAACCGACATAAATAAAGTTTCTAGAAATCTTGAAACTCCTGAAACTTATTATCATATCTTGGTGTTTTTCAGTGGCCTTTTTCAATCTTTTTCACTCAGATTCGAAATTCTGTAAACAAAATTACAAATCAATTGTCTGTTCTTAGTAACAATGGACAAAAAGATCCTCTAGTCATTAGCTTACAATTATCGGACAATGGTGGGCGCCAAGATCCTTCAGGATCTCTCGTTTATAGGTCATATACTGTTTATTATGCATGAAGAATATAGCTATGCTTTTCAAATTAATACCATGTGTACATCTGGTGATGCTCCAAAGGTATGCTGAAGATGGCTGACCTTGACCTATTTTATCCTTGACCTATTTTATCCAAATCAGATTCTATTTAGTACAATATTCTATGAAAGATTATATCTACATTGTACAAATTTATATCACTTATGGCTGGACCTGAAGACTAATGAAGAATATCACTGACCTTGACCTATTTTTAAAAGGTCAGATTCTATATGTTAAGTTTAAGATATCCAAATTCATGTTCCCTATGCGATTAGAATTGACTTGAAATTTTTTGAAGATGACTGACCTTGATCTATATTTCCAAGATAAAATTACTTGATTGGATTATAAGCTTTTTAAAAGAGTATATTTAGAGCTAAGAATTCGGTCATGCTCTACCAGAATCTCCGGCCTTGGCAAAAGCTGAACTACAGTCAACCCTACTAGATCACATTTTTGTTATCTAGTTCTAAAAATACACTGATGATGTTATACAATGCATGCTTGCTGGGTGTAGACAATAACTGATAGCCGAGGGGTATTGAAGCCCATGGGCTATTTTCTATCCACAGTTGCAATTTTTGGGGTGTTGCTTAGTTGGTTCGTCGTGATATAGCTGGAATATTGTTGAAAGCGACGTTAAATTCTATTCACTCACTCACTGTTTGTGTGGATACACTGGGTGGAGACGATGTGGCGCGTACCGTATGTAAGGTCGAGGTCAAAGGTCACAGTGGCCTAAAAATCGAGAAATCATTGATAAGTTTTTGTAAGTAAATTCAATAGGGGGAAAAGATGTGACGCATACCAAAATTTAGGTCAAGGTCACTGACCTAAAAATGAGGAAATCATTAAGTCACATTCAAGCCCGTCGGAGACTAGGTCGTATAATGTGATGGTGAGTTCTGTCTGTCTGTCCGTCGATCCATCCATTAACATTTGTTGTCCATGCGATATCTCCAGTTACAAGGTATGGATTGGTAACAAAATTTGGGTATACCTTACGCGCGGGGCAAAGAGGAATCCTATTCATTTTGAGGTCAATATGTCAATGAATAAGTTAACCAGAAGACTATACTGTGAAGCCATGTGACGGTCAGTATGTCGGCACCTCTTCCCACTTCCCTTATATGTGTTGTAACACAGTACCCCAAAACAATCCAGTTTGACTATTGTTAGGGTGGACTATTCAGAGTTGTCTTCCCTGCATGTATATGGCATTTGTCCTATGGAGTTGTCTTCCCTGCTTGATACATGTATGAAACAGCTACATTCAGCCATACCTGAATATCTCATCTGCCTGCATTGTTTTGGAGAGGCAGCATTATGAAAAGGCATCATAGGGACAGCTCTGTCGCATGTAGCCACACTGTCGTGATATGACTGAAACTTGTGAAAAGCGACGTTAAATCCTATAGTATCACTCACCCATTTAGTGGTACTTCACAAAAGATCAAGCAATCACAATGGATGCCATTCTCGGTTTATCTTAACAGGTTAGAGCGATTCCGCTCTCTAAAATGGAGGTAAAAAAGGTCGTTTTTGCTCAATAACTTTTGATTCCTTCTGAACCAACGCATCAAAATTTCAGGCGCATTGATTTATCTATTGTTCCATGTCATAAAATCAATTTGCCATATGAAGAACCAGCCAATGTTGTTTAAACAGCGCGAAGGATGTTTGGCCTATTATTATGCAAATTAGATAGATGACAATTTACTTTATTACTACCATTTAATACAGATAGATATGTCTGTAAGCGCCTCAAGAGGATTTTTGCTGAATTCATTATGTGAACTAGTTTATTGAGCGAAAGCGACTCATTTTACCTCCATTTTAGAGAGCGAGATTTCCCTAACCTGAAAAGCTTGGAGGAACGAAAAACCTGTTGAGGTCAAACAGCCAAGTGCCCCTGTATACAAGGCAATGCTAAAGTGGTGCATATTAACTGTACCATTTAGGAGTGAACCAACATTGCCACATCAGTGAAGTTCATGTGCATTGACAATTTACATTGCCAGGTGCCACTGACCCACTTACGCCAGATATGCAGGGTGCTGGTCAAACGTCCCGTTCCATTGAGATGCTCAGACCCACAACCCCATACATGCAGGATCTGATTCAATGATCCTGTGGACATGCCCTCTGCGGTGTAACCCCCGAGCCGTGTGACCTGTACCACCGACACTCGTCTGACATGACAGCGTGGACAGTGTTTCCATTTCCACCATCTCGTCAGCTATGTCGAAGCCATCTTGAAATATCAGTTGACATTTCGACTCAATCTGGCCAATCGAGCTTCACTGAAGATTGTCGTGACCCAGGTCAAGACTTTAGAACCATCGGGTGGGCTCGGCTGCAGGTTCATACTTTATTTAAGAATCACGAGACAATGCATAAAATAACCAAGTCTGGGGACAACAATTTGTCTAGACTAGAGCATTTTCAACTGCACAAAGACTCAAACAATAGCTTCCTACATGAAGGATCTACCCGGCTGCAACACCCCAACAGCGTCGAGAACGTGACCATTTTTGTCACGAAACTGACAAACTCTTCCAGTGGCACTGACCTGAATGAACCTGGTGACCCAACTCACATGCAATAAAGAAGGGATGCTTGTCATAGTCGACAGGAATCCTAGGCGCAACACTGACCACAAGTATTTGTTCTGGTGTTTGGCTACCCATTTGGATCAGGCATCACCTGGCATTGTGACGAGTTTGCCAACCACTATTGGAAATAGTATCTACCAGACCTGGACACTTAAACTGAAACCATCATTCAAATCAGCATAGTTGTTTATACCCTGACGTGCCTCCTTTGTCGGTGACCGTTGCGACGCTGTCATGGAACTGGGCTGATATCTGCAGGGATCTGAAGATCATTTCCCCAACATCGTCGACATGAACACGTATGACCAGCCCAAGTTCATACGATGCTCTAAAGAAATAAACCACCACATGTGACCACACCATGAAACGGAGTACCCCGGGGGCATCTTCCACATCACTCCCACTATCTTCAAAGAGCTAGCCGACGAAGCATCGACGTCCCCATCAAACTAATATTTTCCAATTCAGGCCATTCACGAATTTGAACAAGCAATCCTGGAATCCATGTATATTACGAGTCGGCTCAGTCTATTTTATCTCCACTAGGGACTCCCGCGAACTGATTGCTTGTATGATGGAATACTTGGAGATGATCATACAGCAGTTAAGCCAGGTCTGCGCGCCTGACCACGCCCTTCCGCCATGTACTGGACGCCATTGAATCTCACAATCCGAAGTTTGACTTCTTATGAAGTACAACGCTGCACCAAACACCAAGCAAACCATACGCTCTGAAACTTGACCGGAGCCATTTGCCCAACTTCAGCTCCAACCTGGGATGTATGATCTCATTCTGATCGAGGTTTTCCTGTACCTGTACCTCACCAAATCCGACAACCCCAAGTAGGACATCAAAAAGACCATTCACCCCCCCCCCCCCTTTGATGTTCATGCTCCGCTTTACAGATGTGTGCAATTAGTTGGCTCTGAACGAATCATACGATCAGTGAGTGGGTGATACATTACGACCTTGCACAAATACTACTTCCCTAACACCTATAAGACCGGCCTCACTTGCCATCAAGACACGCAACTGCCACTCCCAGATGCGATTTGCGATAACTTGAAAATAGGAAGCCCAAGCCAGAGATCACATATGCTGAAGATATGGGCGCATGAAGGCATGTATACCTTCGGGATTTTCTCACGTGGTACAACAATTCGGACGTCTTGCCTTCCTCAATTGCCCGAAAAGATGTTCCAGGATGTCTACAAAGACAGTTTTCCGAGGCTCACATTGTTATTTGAAGATCTGCCTATATTCTCTCTGATGAAATAGAGAGATGCCGACATGCAAACTTGTCTCAAATGAAACATTGTGTTTGGGCACAGCATCACGTTTCACCGCTACCGCGAGAAAGGCCTAACACGCATTTGGGTTGAAAAACTCAGAAAATTGTTGACGTTGACGCCAATGCCCTCTAAGTCTTGTGCTTGGCATAGCCGATGCCGAAAGGCATTACACTCGGTACCTGCTCGAGAGTGATTGGCTCGAGGAACAACATTCCGTCCAACATCTGGGGAAATACTGGTTCGAGTGAAAAGCGCACATCCGCAGCATCTCCATTCGCCAGCCACACCGAGAAGCTGATCGGAAATTCACGTCTGTATGTGGACGATTTTACCATCATCGGTAAGCGACCAATCATCTTCCAGTTTCACAGCTGGGACTGACAAGGTCACGACTGTGGATTCAATGTCGAATTACAACACTTATAAGGGAAGTGGGAAGAGGTGCCGACATACTGACAGAGCCACATGACTTCACAGTATAGTCTTCTGGTTAACCTATTCTAAAGCACATACCAAGAATCTAACGATTCGTGATATGTGTTGTATCTCAGGTACGCTTTTATTGTATCTGTTCATGTGGCAACTTGGATGACAAGACCACACGGCCCTTAGCACCGGCATAAGCGGTATTAGATACAAATCTAGAGAGCTATGATGGAAATGGCAGGGGCCCTGAGCCCCGAAGCCTTACACTGGGAGATACAAAATGATCATTACCGTATCGAGGCATTATGTTACAATGACAAGTTGTGGAATGCGAGATTGAGTGGATAGAACGGTCCTAACACTGTTACTAATACTAATACTGTTATATGGAATGTGGAATAGGTCTTTGGATTATGGACGCGGATATTCTCTAATGGACGACGGCTGGATTATGAATGACGGACTAGACGCTTGTAATTTTCTGTAGACATACCGTTACGACCGGCCTTTAAATCACACACTCACACTCAGCCTGCTGGGATCACACTCAGCCTGCTGAGGAACTCGACACCCCCTAACTGTGCTGGTATCTCGTCTTTCCCCTCAACCGGGTGTATGAAGTTATGGAATTTACCCCGACTGCTGACCCCATCCCGCCGACAAGGGGAGTGTGGACCCTGACAAAAACCTCATCAGCGAGACCATGAAACTGCTGGGCAATTCAGCCTATGGCTAAACCACAACCGATCAAGATCGATACATCAAACATCCACATTTGGGATTTCAAACAGATGCTGTTTTGCCGGATGGATCCCAAGGATGACGAGACCTACTAACTCACCTCCAGCTAAAAGATCATCACCTACAACCTACCTCTCCAATCGGCTTGACTGAATGTGATAGTTTCCGTCCGCCTGTTTTTATTATTAATATATTCTTATTCAGTAGAAGATGTTGTCATGTTACAAGTATAGCACAATGGGTAATATAGTCGGTCATACTTTTACAGAGTTAATATAGTGATGGAAAACATAGATACAATCACCATATAGTAAAAGAGTAACACATAAAACACTCCTTGTTTATCGGTCTCATTCACTCTTTGACTTTAAAAAGAATGCATCTGAAGGAGACCACTTATTTTCACATTCGTTTGTTTTCATATTACACATTGCAGTTCATAATTACTTGCTATTATATTTTCAAACCCCAAAAATCTGGTTTAGAGCACAAGCACCTGGATTTATAAATGGATTTTTTTGTTCATATATTTATATGATTTTCCAAATTAAACTTTGCGGGTAGGCCAAAAAGGATGGAGTTATTTTCACGACTCTATCCGTTTCATTAGCAAACCAGTGCCAGAGCTCTGTCCAGATTCTGTTCACATGAATACATTTTGTAAATAAATGAGTTTTGGTTTCTTTGTCTTTTTCACAAGAGGAACAGTGATTGGTATCTTTTATTCCAATTTTGCCAAGTAGAGTGTTTGTGGGAAGGCATCTTTGTATCACTCTGAAATGGAAGTGTTGAAGCTGGATATTAATGTTGCTTTGTTCGGTACTGAATATATGAGCTTCCAGTCCAAACGGGTACCCAAGATATCCTCCCATTCTGCCTGAGATAAAGACAAGGCATCATTACTAACAAACACGTCGTAGTAAGGTCTACATCATTTGGCAACGTAAATTAATTTGTTAACACATGGCAAGATACTGGGAGTATAAATGTCACTCGGTATTCTAGCATAATGTTCGGATTCTGTAGCCAGCTTTGAGGAATATTAAATATTAGTCGTTTAGTCTAGTACAGTGATATGTAAATTAGTTTTGATGATGTCAAAAGGTAATATTCTTCCGTCCTGGCCTATTCCATCCTTCAGAATAACCATGCCTTTTTATACCAATGTGACAAAAAAAATAGGCCTTTCATATGATGATTAAACCAATTGGCTGGTTCAAAATCTCATTGCAACTCAGTTCAGTTAACCTTTGCTTATCCGTGCGATATCTCCAGTTCAAATGTCATGCTTTGATACCAACGTTTGGGTATACCTCAGCCTACCCATGGCTCAAAGGGGAATCCAATTCATTTTGAGGTCAAAAATTCAAAGACGAAATTCAATGTGATTGAAAAATCAGTAAATCATTGAACATTGCTACGTTTATGCTCTAAGTACAGTCTAAATGATCTTTTGCAGGATTATGGCCAGGATTTCTATATTTATACAACATATGCAACTGACGATGGGTCAGTAGCCTTGTGAAGTTGACTAGCCTTGACATATTTCATCTAGGTCAGATTTGAGTATTTAGTTCTGAAGGATTACATCTAGGCTCTCCAAATTCATGCAACATATGCGACTGGCGATTAATTAGAAAATTGGAGCGATATGCAAGAGGTGGGAAAAATTGACGACGTCTGGTGACTAAAAAGCCACCATATGACTACAGGAAAGTATTCGTCGACAACTAGCATTCAGAAGCGAGAATACGCTGGATTCTCGGACGTAGCCTTAGTATCTCAGCCGCGCTTTTATTGCAGCTGTTCATGTGGAGAGTATGAAGTATCCACACGGCCCCTAGCACCGGCTTAAGCGGAATTAGATACGCTAGCTCGGGAGTTGTGATGACAGATCAGCTCAAACAACTCATCTGATGAATCCAAGCCTGTTCAAGTTGACCAATCTTGACCTTTCTCAATCAGGTAAAATTCTACATAAAGCACATCTGAAGCTCATAGGTCCCCTGTTCATCCTGGCGATTGGCAGTGCATCGAGATAGGGATTTCACGGAAATGACCGTCTCATACACCGTGTGTCACTGATGGAAGTGGAGCTGCGGACATGTTACAAAGTAGAACGACATTGGTGGTTGCTGAAAAGTGATATTGTTTCCTTAAATATTCATTCCTTTAACATCAACGGTTAAAAAATGAGAAAAAAATTACATTTTCTGGAGACCTCTACGTTGTGTAAACTGGAGCACGCGACCGGAAGATGACGAGACGATAGGCGCCGCATCTCTTACAAGACAGTGAACATGGACAATGACATATCATCATCCTCAGTTCGAAGACGTAGTTTTTCTCGAGGACCACAACAGCAAGTTGAGCTGTAAGTGGGTGAGTCGGTTCAACCCCAACATCGATAAAGTTCTGAAGATCAAGTTCTGACCTACTTTGAGTATGAAATCCTGGGACAGATAAAATCCTGGGACAGATACAATCCTGGGACAGATAAAATCCTGGGACAGATAAAATCCTGGGACAAAATATCTTGAAGATACCGTCTCTTCCAGATATCCCGTCCAAGGATGTGATCCTCAGAGTAGTTCTGCTCACACAAAGCGAGTCTATAGTAGGCTCCATCGTGGGACGAGGAAGGCACGCCAGATAGGGTCAGGCATTCAACAGAGAGATACCTTCACTTCCCATGATGGGAAGCGCAAAGTTCTGGCCGATGGGTTGCAATAAAATTTTTACATATATATTGTTGAACGCGATGTTAAATTCAACTCTTTATCCATTACATATTAAGGGGCCTAGGGGAGGACACTATGAACTCATCCACTCCTGGAACATGATATGAATGTCCGCCTTCTGCTGACTTTTTTTTTACCATTACAGCTCCGTGACTCTTTATCAATACCACGTGTTGTAAAACCATGCGCATAATACAACAGATAAATGTCACAATCCAATACCACATGTTGTAAAAACTATTGTAGGGCAGACTGGTGTAAGTTGCGACAGGGGTAGGTTGAAGCAGTGCGTTTTTCTTATTCAGAGCAGGACAAGGGTTGCCCGTTGTTTACTGCTTATTGTATCTTATGTGACATAACTTATAAGCAATGTGAATGCTCTCTCTGTAATAGAGTTTTATTTTTAAATGAGAAGCACGTTCTATCACAGTGCACAATCCATGAAAGTGAGATATTTCTGGTCACTCATCGGAATGTATTTGCAATTAAACGGTGTGAAATTGAGATGAAAATTCATTAATATTCAAATCCCGAAACAATGTCTGGATAATTAATATACAATGTAATTTAAATTCATTGAACGGAGTCATGCGGGAGCACATTAAAACTTTTTGCATGAAGCGCATTGCAACTACGCTCATACTGACCGCTTGTATCACTGACGTCCCTACTCTCCTGGAACAAGAAGAGTAGGGACGTCAGTGCATGGTATACAAGCGGTTAGTATGAGCGTACACATGGACGAAATGGAGTTATGGACGAAATTTCCAAAACGGAAGTTTTGATTTCTGTTATCCAAAACTTATATTTAGGTTCTAATCCACATCATAGGCAATAAAATTTGTCAAAAAGTTTGCTGATGTATAACAAAATGATCAAAATATCCAACAATTATACATGTTTTTTTTTAATGTTTGAGCTCTTTCGACATGGGATTTTATCCGTTGAATGTATTAATCATGCACTATTCATTCTATTGTATAAGTAAATATAAATATGAAATAAATGTATTCAGTGGACAAAACCATAGAACAAGGACGACAGAACATAAAACGCTGAAGCTCAGAACGAAGCTTGAACATAGAAATACTTCGGTATGAAGTTCTACACCAGCACATACTGGTCTTTGGCCTGGGGATCGTCGTCAAACATCTTCACAATGGTCTTCATGGTGAGAAGTTTTAATGTTTTTGTTTAGTTTTTTCGAACTTGCGTCATCACTCAATGGGTTCTAATTCTCATGACCAATAAACGACATTTCACAGGTACGATATAGTATCACTCCATGCAGAATAATTAAAAGAGGAAAAATCAGATGATGAAGTGGAGATTGATTTTCATTCAATCACACCAAGTTCCAATGGTACAGAAATCTCGCAAACAACAATACAGTTGCTAGCAGCAGGTCACATCCTCAGTTCAAGAACACGAATATATCAAACTTCTTGGTGACAAAGATCGAATAAGTCTTCTACGATAAAATATCAAGTCAAGATCTAGTCTGTCATTCAATATTCAGCCGTCATCCATTAAAGAATTTCCGCGTCCGTAATCCAAATACCTAATTCATATAATAACATTAGCACCAAATTAAAAGGATAAATCATAGTATACATAAAACTAGGCTAATTTCCTGTAAGGTAGAAGCGGTCAACAGTTTTCAATTATGCTAGCAAGACATCATGATGTTCCAAAAATATCAAATCCGTATCGCTGATCAGTATTCTTAATCCATATGATATACGTTGTAAAGTCGTTATCTTCAGTATGATGTATCTTAGCCACGCTTTGATTGTAACTGTTCATATGAACACTGTGAGGATCTTGAAATACATAGTTTCATGCGGCCTCTAGTCCCGGGTTAAGCGGAATTAGACACAAGTTACGAAACGTACCGTCATAGGTCTTGCACGCTACGCTCGTATTTTGCTATCAGCATGCGATACGTATCGCCAAATTGATATACCACTGTTTCACAAGTTTCTGCAATAATGATTTGTGACGTTGATTAAAATCTTCACATTTAACAAAGGATCTAGAAAATGCTACTAGGCGAGATATGTATACGCCATATGCAGGTCCATCTGGTATATTACTGTCCGGATTGGGATAGTTTAATTTTGTGTTGATATATTAAGTTGAACACAAAACCATGTTGATTTCAACACAAAAAAATTGTATTGAAGCCATTTTAGCACAAAAATTGTGTTAAAACAACACAATATTTTTCGCAGTGTAATGTCAACGGTGCTCCTTATTTTGCGGACGAAAGGATTCGGATGGACTGACCGACTCACTCACTCACTCATTACCGGACAATCTGAAAATGAGAGCCTACTTCGTAGGAACAAGCTCGCAGATAGGCTTATCTGTCGGTAAGTCTTGTACATCTAACTCTACAACTTCAATCGGTGCAGAAAAGCACATGCTTGAATACATCCGAAATGTTTGATAAACCACAATTACTATTGCTTAAAAATGACCTTCAAAGATAAAAAAAATAATATTTATCAATCTAAAATGTTTGCCTTCATGGAATTAAAGAAAATGTATTGAAGACGTTTCCCAATACAATCCAGAATAATTAGTTTCAGCGAAAGTTAAATATCTGATCAGGATAACATTCAACTTCAGAAAACAAAATGTAACATATTTATGGGCCTGATTGAAATGGAATAGGTATTTCTTAACAGCTAACACAAAAGTGGTAGTACAAGCGTATTAAAACCCGCATTTTGCCGGGGGAGATAACTCTTGCATCCGCCAGTGGGCGCCACCAGCTCAAGAGACCAAAAACTATCTCCAACACAGAAGAGTTCCAATCTAGGGGGAGGTAACTCTGGGTCACTATAGTTCCGGAAAGGGCCCCTAAGCATGTATTCTTTCGCGGTGATGAGGTCTGGCGCTAATGCGGTCGCGGAAGAAAGCTTCCGCGGAGAAAAAGTAGTCCCCAGCCTTCAAATACGCTGCATGGTCCGATTGGGTCGAGTGGGTATCAAAGTGAAGCATTTGTGAAGGGGCATCCAGTCATGGGTGGGTGCATGTAAAATTAGGATTTTTTCCCGAAAATATAAAAAGCGGAACACGGACTTTACCCCTAAAATAGGGGAAAACACCTATCAACCCTAGCCAAAAGGGCTAATATCGGTCCCCGGGCTCATTGGGACCTGCCTATCAATCAATGGGGTGGGTGCGTGTAAAATTAAGATTTTTTCCCGAAAATATAAAAAGCGGAACACGGACTTTACCCCTAAAATAGGGGAAAACACCTATCAACCCTAGCCAAAAGGGCTAATATCGGTCCCCGGGCTTATTGGCACTTACCTATCAAGTCAATGGGGTGGGTGCGTGTAAAATTAGGATTTTCCCCCGAAAATATAAAAAGCAGAACACGGACTTTACCCCTAAAATAGGGTAAAACACCTATCAACCCTAGCCAAAGGGGCTAATATCGGTCCCCAGGCTTATCGGGGCCTGCCTATCAAGTCAATGGGGTGGGTGCATGTAAAATTAGGATTTTTTTTCGAAAATATAAAAAGCGGAACTCGAACTTTATCCCTACAATAGGGGTCTGTATTATACAATATACGGGGAAATGCCTGTATGGGTATATCCCATACTCGCTTTATGGGGGGGAGGGGTGGTCAATTTTTTTTGCGGGCGTTACTATGGGTTGTGGGATCTCGTTTTTCTCGTCTCGCCGAGAAAAACACAATGGGAAGGGTTTCGAAGCAAAACGGTCAAATTTTTCGAAAACTACCGGGTAGGTCTGTATATAGGCTCATATAGCTCCATACTGGCTATATGGGGGTATAGGTTCAACCTGGGAAATTCACACACGTTCATTGTGATATGGGTTGTTTGGATTTGTTTTTCACGTCTCGTCATTTAGAACACGATGGGAAGGGTTTCGAAACGAAACGGTGAAATTTTTGGAAAAGTTCACCGAGGCCTGGGTAAGCCCATAGGCCCATACTGGATGGACGTTTTGGGGTCTAGGTGAGCCCCTAATGATCCTATGGTGTCGTGTGAGGTCCTATTTTGAAGCTCTCGTGGAGGAGCATCCGACTGGACTAATAGTTCGTCCGTTTTCAATATTCTGCGCATGCGCAGTCTGGCCGTAGTATAGAAAGCAGGCATTTTGGGGGGATATGTTGGGGTGTGTTTGGGGTAGAGATGGACCGCTATCGGTCCGAATGGGTCGTGGAAGGTGTCAAAGTGAAGCTTGTGTGGGGTAGAGTCAGAATGGCGTGTTTTTTTTATTGCAAGTCGCGTAAATCTGCGCATGCGCAGTTGGTTGTAGTAAGTAAAGTGGCCATTTTGAGGCAGTGCAGGAAGGTATTTGGGGTAAAGATGGACCATCCTTGGTCCGAATGCGTCCTGGGAGGTGTCATGTAGCTCCCGGAGTGTACATCTCCATTTTAGGGATGTTCGCTTCATCTGTGACGTCATCGGTGACGTCATCAGTACGAGTAGTAGCGAAAGTGGGCATTTTGGGGAAGTGCAGGAAGGTATTTGGGGTAGAGAGGGACCATCCTTGGTCCGAATGCGTCGTGGGAGGTGTCATGTTGTAGCTCTCGGGGTGTACATTCCGATTTGAGGAATGTTCACGTCATCTGTGACGTCATCGGTGACGTCATCAGTACGAGTAGTAGCGAAAGTGGGCACTTTGGGGAAGTGCAGGAAGGTATTTGGGGTAGAGAGGGACCATCCTTGGTCCGAATGCGTCGTGGGAGGTGTCATGTTGTAGCTATCGGGGTGTACATTCCGATTTGAGGCATGTCCGCAGCATCTGTGACGTCATCAGAACGAGTAGTAGCCAAAGCGGGTATTTTGGGGCAGTGAAGGAAGGTATTTGGTGTAGAGATGGACCATCCTTGGTCCTTGGTCCGAATGTACCGTGTGGGGTGTTATCTTGTTGTTCTCTGCGTGTAGACACATCTACACACTTGTTGGTCGCATTGTGCATAAATACTACATATGACTTGATACTGTGAACTATAACTGTAAAACTTCAATATGGTCGAGTGGTCTGAGACGCCAGTCTCAAGTGCTGGTCTGCACATGCAGGGCTTGGGTTCGAATCCTACTCCTGACACATGAGTTGTTTACTTGATACTTCTGATACAATAGTTAAAACTATAAACCTATAACTGTAAAGTCAGGATGGCCGAGTGGTCTAAGGCGCCAGTCCTAAGTGCTGGTCTGCGCAATGCAGGGCGTGGGTTCGAATCCTACTCCTGACACATGAGTTTTATTGTATATACATCTTTTGTATTATACCATATCTGTCCTGTATTAGACAATAGATGTCCTGTATTATACCATATCTGCGCTGTATTATACCATATCTGTCATGTATTATACAATACCTGTCCTGTGCTATACCATATCTGGCCTGCATTGTACCATATATGTCCTGTATTTTACAATATATGTTCTGTATTATACCAAATGTGTGCTGTGTTATACAATATCTGTGCTATAGTATACAGTATCTGTCCTATATTATACTAAATCCGCGCTGTATTATACTGTATCTATCCTGTATTGTACCATATATGTCCTGTATTATAAAATATATGTTCTGTATTAGACAATATTTGCCCTTTATTATATCATATCTGCTCTGTATTATACCATATCTGTGATGTATTATACCAGATCTATCCTGTATTATACAATATCTGTGCTGTATTATAAAATATCTGTCCTATGTTATACCATATCTGTGGTGTATTATACAATATCTGTAGTGTATTATACAATATCTGTCCAGTATTGTACAATATATGTTCTGTATTATACCATATCTGTCACGCATTATACCATATCTTTGCTGTATTATACCATATCTGTCCAGAATTATACCATATCTGTGCTGTGTTATACCATATCTGTCCTGTGTTATACAATATCTGCTCTGTATCATACCAAATCTGTCCTGTATTGTACTATATTTGTCCTCTATTATACCATATATGTTCTGTACTATACCAAATCTGTGCTGTATTGTACAGTATCTGGCCTTTATTGTACCAAAGTTGTGCTGTATTATACCATATCTGTCCTGAATTGTACCATATATGTCCTGTATCGTACAATATATGTTCTGTATTATGCAATATTTGCCCTCTATTATACCATATCTGTGCTGTATTATACCATATCTGTCCTGAATTATACCATAGCTGTGCTGTATTATACAATATCTGTCCTGTATTATACAATATATGTTCTGTATTATACAATATATGTTCTGTATTATACCAAATATGTGCTGTATTATAGAGTATCTGTTCTGTATTATACCAAATCTGTGATGTATTATACCATATCTGTTCTGTATTGTACAATCGGATAGCAGTGGTCGTGAATAACAACAAGTTCAGCAATGTTCATACAGTTTATTATCCCCAATGTTACATCATACCCAGGCTGGGGGAGCCGCCCTGGGTATGTTCACAGCAAACAAATTGAAATATTAAACCACATGTTTTATTATTTAACGCACTGTCACATTAGGTACAATTGTTTACTGAGCCAACGATTAGCATGTAGAATATAGAGTATGTACGGTTATGTTATTCATCAGTGCACAGGTGACGCGTTCAACCGATGGGGCGGTCGGTCAGTTTGATAACGAAAAAAGTAACATTGGTGACCCTCTCCACTATCCACTTGGTGTTGGGGCGCTGTTCATAGGCATCCAATTGGTCCACTTGGTCCAGCACGGGCTCTAGCGACGCCCGCTTAATAATGGTAAACGGTTGGTCAAATACCCGGCTGTTACTGCTCGGGTAAAAGTATCGGACTTGGTCTGTCTCCTTATGCCGCACAAGGGTATAAGTGAGAGATTGAGGTTCTATATCTCATCCAAGGGTGGTGTGTAGGGTGTCAAATCGAAGCTCTGGTGGTACAGACCACGATCGGAGGGATATCCACGTCATCTGTGACGTCATCAGTACGAGTAGTAGCAAAAGCGACCATTTTATGTGTGCAATGGAGTGCGTTTGAAAGGGGCCATCTTCGGTCTGGCTACCTGGTAGAGTTACCTGTGTGTGTGTGTGTGTACGTTTGTGTGTGTGTGTGTGTGTACGTGCGTGCGTGCGTGTGCGTGAGTGTTTGTGTGTGTGTGTGTGTGTGTGTACGTCTGTGCGTGCGTGCGTGCGTGTGCGTGTGTGTGTGTGTAGAGGGCAAATATTGCATAATACAGAACATATATTGTACAATACAGGACATATATGGTACAATTCAGGACAGATATGGTATAATACAGCACAACTTTGGTACAATACAGGCCAGTTACTGTATAATACAGCACAGATTTGGTATAGTACAGAACATATATGGTATAATAGAGGACAAATATAGTACAATACACGACAGATTTGGTATGATACAGAACAGATATTGTATAACACAGGACAGATATGGTATAACACAGCACAGATATGGTATAATTCAGGACAGATATGGTATAATACAGCAAAGATATGGTATAATGCGTGACAGATATGGTATAGTACAGGACGCATATGGTACAATACAGGACTGGTACTGTATAATACAGCACGGATTTGGTATAATACAGAACATATATTGTATAATACTGGACAGATATTGCATAATACACTGCAGATATTGTATAATACATCACAGATATGGTATAACATAGGACAGATATTGTATAATACAGCGCAGATATTGTATAATACAGGATAGATCTGGTATAATACATCACAGATATGGTATAATACAGAGCAGATATGATATAATAGAGGGCAAATATTGTCTAATACAGAACATATATTTTATAATACAGGACATATATGGTACAATACAGGATAGATACAGTATTATACAGCGCGGATTTGGTATAATATAGGACAGATACTGTATACTATAGCACAGATATTGTATAACACAGCACAGATTTGGTATAATACAGAACATATATTGTAACATACAGGACATATATGGTACAATGCAGGCCAGATATGGTATAGCACAGGACAGGTATTGTATAATACATGACAGATATGGTATAATACAGCGCAGATATGGTATAATACAGGACATTTATTGTGTAATAAAGGACAGATATGGTATAATACAAATGATGTATATACAATAAAACTCATGTGTCAGGAGTAGGATTCGAACCCACGCCCTGCATTGCGCAGACCAGCACTTAGGACTGGCGCCTTAGACCACTCGGCCATCCTGACTTTACAGTTATATGTTTATAGTTTTAACTATTGTATCAGAAGTATCAAGTAAACAACTCATGTGTCAGGAGTAGGATTCGAACCCAAGCCCTGCATGTGCAGACCAGCACTTGGGACTGGCGTCTTAGACCACTCGACCATATTGAAGTTTTACAGTTATAGTTCACAGTATCAAGTCATACGTAGTATTTATGCACAATGCGACCAACAAGTGTGTAGATGTGTCTACACGCAGAGAACAATAAGATGACACCCCACACGGTACATTCGGACCAAGGACCAAGGATGGTCCATCTCTACACCAAATACCTTCCTTCACTGCCCCAAAATACCCGCTTTGGCTACTACTCGTACTGATGACGTCACCAATGACGTCACAGATGCTGCGGACATGCCTCAAATCGGAATGTACACCCCGAGAGCTACAACATGACACCTCTCACCACGCATTCGGACCAAGGATTGTCCCTCTCTACCCCAAATACCTTCCTGCACTTCCCCAAAATGCCCACTTTCGCTACTACTCGTGCTGATGACGTCACCGATGACGTCACAGATGACGTGACCATCCCTCAAATCGGAATGTACACCCCGAGAGCTACAACATGACACCTCCCACCACGTATTCGGACCAAGGATTGTCCCTCTCTACCCCAAATACCTTCCTGCACTTCCCCAAAATGCCCACTTTCGCTACTACTCGTACTGATGACGTCACCGATGACGTCACAGATGAAACGAACATCCCTAAAATGGAGATGTACACTCCGAGAGCTACAACATGACACCTCCCAGGACGCATTCGGACCAAGGATGGTCCATCTTTACCCCAAATACCTTCCTGCACTGCCCCAAAATGGCCACTTTACTTACTACAACCAACTGCGCATGCGCAGATTTACGCGACTTGCAATAAAAAAAACACGCCATTCTGTCTCTACCTCACACAAGCTTCACTTTGACACCTTCCACGACCCATTCGGACCCATAGCGGTCCATCTCTACCCCAAACACACCCCACATATCCCCCCAAAATGCCTGCTTTCTATACTACGGCCAGACTGCGCATGCGCAGAATATTGAAAACTGACGAACTATTAGTCCAGTCGGATGCTCCTCCACGAGAGCTTCAAAATAAGACCTCACACGACACCATAGGATCATTAGGGGCTCACCTAGACCCCAAAACGTCCACCCAGTATGGGCCTATACCCCCATAGTCATGCAGTATAGGCCTATGGGCTTACCCAGGCCTCGGTGAACTTTTCCAAAAATTTCACCGTTTCGTTTCGAAACCCTTCCCATCGTGTTCTAAATGACGAGACGTGAAAAACAAATCCAAACAACCCATATCACAATGAACGTGTGTGAATTTCCCAGGTTGAACCTATACCCCCATTTAGCCAGTATGGAGCTGTACTTTTCGAAAAATTTCACCGTTTCGCTTCGAAACCCTTCCCATCGTGTTCTAAATGACGAGACGTGAAAAGAAAATCCAGGCAACCCATATCACAATGAACGTGTGTGAATTTCCCAGGTTGAACGTATACCCCCATATAGCCAGAATGGAGCTATATGAGCCTATGTACAGACCTCGGTGACTTTTCCCAAAAATTTCACCGTTTCGCTCCGGGACCCCTCCCATTGTGTTTTTCTCGGTGAGACGAGAAAAACGAGACCCCACAACCCATAGTAACACCCACAAAAAAAAAATTGACCACCCCTCCCCCCATATAGCCAGTATGAGCCTATTTTTTATTTATTTATTGACTTTGACATGATGCCTGGGTAGGTCGCACAGGTGCAGCACCTATAGGACGCAACCTCCCTATAACAAATAAAATAACAATACAATTTATATACAGACCTCGGTGACTTTTCCCCAAAATTTCACCGATTCGCTCCAGGACCCCTCCCATTGTGTTTTTCTCGGCGAGACGAGAAAAACGAGATCCCACAACCCATAGTAACACCCACAAAAAATTTGACCACCTCTCCCCCCATATAGCCAGTATGAGCCTATATACAGACCTCGGTGACTTTTCCCAAAAAAAATTACCGATTCGCTCCGGGACCCCTCCCATTGTGTTTTTCTCGGCGAGACGGGAAAAACGAGACCCCACAACCCATAGTAACACCCACAAAAAAATTGACCACCTCTCCCCCCATATAGCCAGTATGAGCCTATATACAGACCTCGGTGACTTTTCCGAAAAATTCCGAGTTCCGGCATTTTTATATTTTCGGTGAAAAATCCTAATTTTACATGCACCCACACTATTGACTTGATAGGCAGGCCCCGATAAGCCCGGGGACCGATATTAGCCCTTTTGGCTAGAGGTGATAGGGGTTTTCCCCTATTTTAGGGGTAAAGTCCGTGTTCCGCTTTTTATATTTTCGGGAAAATCCTAATTTTACATGCACCCACCCATGACTGGATGCCCCTTCACGAATGCTTCACTTTGATACCACACTCGACCCAATCGGACCATGCAGCGTATTTGAAGTCTGGGGACTAATTTTTCTCCGCGGAAGCTTTCTTCCGCGACCGCATTACCGCCAGACCGCATCACCGCGAAAGAATACATGCCCAGGGGCCCTTTGCCGGAACTATAGTGACCCAGAGTTACCTCCCCCTGGATTGGAACTCTTCTGTGTTGTAGATAGTTTTTGGTCTCTTGAGCTGGTGGCGCCCCCTGGCGGATGCAAGAGTTATCTCCCCCGGCAAAATGCGGGTTTAAATACGCTTATACTACTACTCACAAATTTTAACGACATACAAATACAACACGATGGCCATACACAAAAAATCATCTGACAAACACCAAATACCTAGCTACGCCTCTTCAACTGACAACTGACTGTCCAAGTGCTTAATGTTAAGACATTACGTTATCCATTCAGAAGCCTAGATATATTGATGGTCAGTATGGATACAGTACGCAACGCAATTGAAATAAATCGCTATTACTCGTTTAACCCTATACCAGCCCCCCCCCCCCCACCAAACTTTCTGCGCTATCTCGGAACGACAAACAATAGAGAGCTGAAACTCTGTGACTTTATAGTTTATCAGATTGGTGTCATTTTGAGCCTATTCGCATAACCCCCCGAGCAGAGGATCATGGGTAAATTCAAGATGGCGGCAACGTGGGGTACTAGAAAGGTGATGTTTTCGTCATATTTCTTCAAAATTTCTGCTTTTCCGCGATGAAAAGTGGGCAAAAACTATTTTATTTCACATCACAATAATATTTACTAATTTATCATGCAGTTTTTGCGGAGAAATTTCATAAATAAAAAATTCGGAAAATCTGACCGAAAAATTGACCAAAAAATGCCGTTTTTGAAAATGACGTCACTGTGACCATCAAAGCGGCCATCTTGGATTTTTTACATTTTCTGGTAGAGATTGACCCAAGGGTATAGTGTGGTAAGTTTCAGCCCCTAGCTCAAGGGATAAGAAAAATAATTAGGGGGGGGGGTCATTTTGCTCCCCCCAAGGCCTGGACAGGTTTAAAAAAGCCCAGGCCAGATAGGGATAATTTTACCAGCTCGTCTTCTAACATCATTATAGACTCAATCTGAGGACCCTTAAAAGTTAAATCATGCCGATATCGCCGTTAGTCGTCTATTTCTTATCTCGTTTGTCTAACTTATCAGCATGTCTGCAGATCAATGTTCCTTATTACATACCGTGGATAGTCCGTTAGTTATTAAACCTGTAGAGGTAATTTGACTAACACGCGCGTCGCTAAAAATAATATGTTCGACATTATCAAACAAATAATATTGCAGGAAAAAACATATCTAATATTACACACAATGTTACTCTCCCATAAAATATCTACGTAACCGCAAACGTTATGACCTAACGGGTCATTGCGGTACTAATCCAACCAGGGAAATATGTGAGTGTTCGTTAGGCATTCACCACAACCCCAATTTATATCCCAAAAATTGTCAATGCAACAGGATCTTACAAAAACGTCGATAAGAGCTAAACCAAACAAAAAAAAATCTTTCCATGTCTTATTTTCAGATATCTCCAGTTCCAAACCATGGAGGGGCCCTAGGTGGCCGAGTGGTCTAATGCGCTTCGCTGGTGACCTCTAGCCTCACATCGCTGAACCGGCACGTACGGGTTCGAGCTGGTCCATGTGTGAAAGTTTGACTATCACAGCTCAACAGGCGAGGGTCCAGGGGCCGCCTAGGTCCCGGAAGCTCCGGGGTCCTAGATCGCCGGAGATGCGTTCTGAGCGTTTTCCCGGAAATAAAACTGCGTTCTGAGCGTTTTCCCGGAAATAAAACTGATCATACTGCATGCAGATTTATGGATATATTTTCACGATTTTTTCGCAATTATAAGCAAGCATCGATATTGAAAACATCTGCATCAATTTGACTTTCTAGTTATAAAAATACAAAAACATACAAAATGATGACTTTTAGTTCTTCGAAGAGAAACCAATATGCCTACCGATACGATTCATTCACACAAAGATAAAACAAGGAAATCTTCACAGCCCAACAGGAGAGGGTCCAGGGGCCGCCTAGGCCCCGGAAGCTTCGAAGTCCCAGATCTCCGGGGATGCGTTCTAAGCGTTCTCCCGGAAATAAATTCGAACAAAATGTATGCAGATTTATGGTTTTATTTTCACGTTTGTTTCGCATTTATAAGCATGCATCGATATTGAAAAAATCATACTTCATGCCTGAATCCATTTGACTTTCTAGTTATATTCAACACATAAAAATAAACAATGACCTTCACATCATGAAACCAATATGATACCGATTCATTTACACAAAGCTAAACTAAGCGATCCTCACAGCCTGACAGGTGAGGGACCAAGGACCGCCTAGGGTCTCGGGTTGCCGGAAATGCGTTTTACGGGTTTTCCCGGAAATAAATCTGAACACAATGTATATTAGATTTATGTTCTATTTTCACATTCGTTTCGCATAAACACGCTTCGACATTGAAGAATATGCCGGACTCCATTTGACATTCCATAAACCACAAACAAACAGGCCAAAAACACACCACTACATGTCCTGGCACTCTATCTGTAATTTTATGTGGGGACTTGGTCAGTTAGGAGTGCCGAAAATTGGGGGGCCCAAAGATATTCGGCCCCCCCCTCTAAATCAAAAGTGGGTGGGCCCAGGCCCCCGTGCCTCCCCCCCCCCCGCTTCCGACGCTACTGCGCCACACAATAGTCAAGTCCACTTTTTCTGAATCTTCTGCCCCAGCGGATCATGGATTCAACATGACGTCGCGTAGTTGATATCGCACGTTTTCCTTTAAACCGGAAACGTTTAAAAGTCTTTAATATTACTACCGGAAACGTTTGCCTTTTGACAGGAAACGTCTAAAGTATTGGGTGTTACAACAGGAAACGTTTGCTTTTTGACAGGAAACGTCTTCCAGATGCCAATTCATGACATCTGATTAGTTGGTGCAAGTTTAAACGTTCACAATTTCTAAACCTTTAAAAAGTTTGAACGTTTAAAAGAGGGATTTATGGCGCGAACGGCCTTTCATACTGGAACTAACTCATTGCACTTCATGTAAGCAGAAACGTAATCATGCAGTCTCTCGCGTTGACAGCGCTTGTTTTCACTTGTAGCGTTGTCCTCTTGGAAGGACTTTAACAAGGCGGTCAGTCCGTTAACTATTTTCTGTAATTCATGAAATCCCGAATCCTGTCAAGCTCGCCAATGGGAAATTTTAGTGAGTTTTTTAAGTTGTTTCGGGCTTGCGCGTCGTCACTCAATGGGTTGTAATTCGCATGACCAATAAAAGATATTTCACAGGTACGACCTAGTGTCACTCTAGAATAATCAGAAGCGGGAAAATCAGATGATGAAGTCGAGATTGATTTTTATTCAACCACACCAATGGTATTGGAATCTCACAAAACAATACAATTGCTAGCAGCAGGTCCCACCCTCAAGAAAATGAAACTTCCTGGTGACAAAGATCGTATAACTCTTCTACGTTAAAATATCAAGTCAAGATGTTATGTGACTTCTGAGACAATTATGCCGAATGTAACTTAAATTTCTAACTTAAAACTTAAAGCGAACATCAGATCACAAACAGTCCATCGCGCGAACGGTAGGGGACAGTGGCGTTTATGGGTACTCTCCATGAATCGCGTATATTTCATCGACAATGCAGGCCATGCAGTATATAAAATCTTATTTGAAGAGCGATGAACAGGTCAGTATATGAATACATGACACATGTATCGCGCGCGAGACAGGCAAGCGATGCACGTTGATGCTTGTACAATTATACTGAACTATGAGGTATAAACCATGACATTGAATAAGCTAGTTTAATGAAATTGAACCATAAAATTCTATCAAGATAATGAATAATTCACCCATACTCTTAAGTTCAACGATATAACGGTGAGCCTTTCCGCAGATCGTTCAGCAATGTTGGAGACAACATCATGGAGGGTAGACTCATTGCGGCGTAAGCATCCAGACGTGTAAATGCCTTCTAGTGAATATCATGGTGATTGACCTCTTGTGCTCGAATTGGACCGTTGGAACATGGTATCGGGATAAATGTCATCATACTGCTTGAGAATTTTGAAGGTCTGCACTGTCTGGGACGTCTATACGCCGATGTTGGGATCCCAAGTGCCTTTAGCTGTGCTACGTTGTACACCCTCTAGGCGTCTGACGTGACTGACCAAGTGAAGGTTCCAGGCAGGACTGGTGTATTCCAGATGCAGACGAACTAGACACTTGTACAGGAGAATGAAGCGTGTGAAATCTAAATCCTTAAGTGATGCCAAATGAGGTTCAGCATCCTGTTCGCTTTCTTGACACATCCAGCTATGTGCTGGGCGAATTGAAGCCTAGATTGGAAACTTGCATTTCCCTGAATTGAACAGCAAGAGCCACAACCATAAGATTATGCCTGTTTGCCGTCGAAATCATTTTGGAGATAGTACCTGACCTCTGTCTTGGACATTATAGCGGCACTCTTCGTATAATCTTCAAATAGGTCAGTTGTCGAAGGCGGTGTTTCCGTAATGTCATCGATATAGATGAGGGATCGGCTAGGACCAAGCACACTAGCCTGTGGTGCACCAATAACAACCTATGTCCATGCTGATTGATCTGAATATGTTTTCAGGATGCACCATCAGAAACTCGACATGGAGGACATGTCTCATCTAAGGTTTCGAGCAATGCCGAATAGGCAACAACAAATCTTTCTGAAATGGCCTAGTAGTTCTTCGGCTTATTAAATGCCAACCAGATAGGGAATTCTGTCTTGTATATTTAACCAAGTTTATGGCTTCGTCTTCCGTCCCCGACATGGTTCCTCACACAGTGGGTGATTGCCTGAACTGCACATTCTCTACTACTGATAACGTCAGCGTCACAGCAACAGCTACACTTCAAGTTACGATACCAGAGATACACTCCAGGGTCAACCCTCAGGTCCAAGGTCTCCACCCCAGCATCACAGGTCACAGGCCGTAAAAATAGCAAATCAGTTTGTTAAACTGAGACCATCGACATGATTTCCGAAAGGAAGGTGCTAATGGAGATTATTACGAACTTTGTCTGGGACTCATTCTTCTTCTTCTTTTTTTTTTTTTTTTTTCAAAAAGCCCTGGACACTGAGACCACTGGGCATTTATTTGCCATACGGCCACGCATATACAATGATGCCTTGGAAAAAAAACAAGCACAAAGACATACTCCCCCCCCCCCAAGAAATTTGGGAACGATTCTCACCATGTACTGAAACATCAATCCTCTACAAAATGTATTAAACTTGTATACACTGTGCCTATCGTATTACAATGTACGTTACTACATTATACCATATTTGTACATGGTTTTGGCTAAATCTTGTATTGTATTTGTTACTCTTTCACCATTTAGGTATTTGCACCCCCTCCCCCCCCCTTTTTAGAAACATGTACATAACACGCAACTAACTTCACATATATCAGCTGGCACATATTATACTTTAAGACACCCGCTGATTTTACTTTTAGTTCATAAAGTATAATCTAATTACAGGCACGGCGGAAGCAATTCATGATTGGGGGGGCTACTATCACAGCACAACTAGGCGAGGGTCCAGGGGCCGCCTAGGCCCCGGAAGCTCCAGGGGTCTTAGATGGCCGGAGAGGCATTCTAGCGTATTTCCGAGCAATAAAGCAAGAAATCCTCGCCCGTGTAAACTCCATTTGTGTTGCCTGTTTTCCCAACTTTTTAAAAAATATTCAGCGTCAAGCAAAATGACGGTCGGAAGAATAGATACTTTAAATATATATCAATCCATATATATATTCAATCCAAAGGTTCATTAAGCTTCGATCATGTCACTGGCACAGAGATTTTTCTACTTGTTGGGGAGCCCTTTTGTCTCCTTGTGATTCATGTGTATTGAAAATTCTACTGCCGCCAGCGAACGTTCAACTTCTGCGCTACAACTTCTAGGCTGAAAACTTACCTCGGTCCACTGCATATGCTCGTGTATGTCCATAGGAAAGAACCGATTCTCATTGTTGACGAATTCATCCGCTATATCAACCAATGTGATGAAATACGTACAACTTGGTTGATATACATGTAGCGAAGGAAGTCATCAACAACGAGAATCTGAGGCGAATATTTGGTCGATTTTTGGAGTAGTCATAATTGACTGGTTATTATAGCGTGTACCAGAGCAGCATTTACGAGCAGAACTTGTAAATCATGTGAGTGAATAAGCAACGATGCCTCTCATGGTTATAACTTATCGGAAATTAAAATCTGATTTCAATACAGATATAGGTGTTTTCGCGTCACTCTATCGGTTCTTTGTCTTTCTCTGTCTAATTTTTTGTTTCGTGTGTGTATGTGTGTGTGGGTTTTTTTCTGTTTTTGCTGAAAGTAATGGTCCCTCCTGCTCCACCGTCCCGGTATCATAGCACAATTAGGCGAAGGTACTAGTCACCTAAGACTGCGAACTGTAAAGATCATGTTGATGAATGTTTTCATGTGATTGACAAAATAAATATGAAGAATATGCTTTTCTTTTCATCACCTTATTTTGTCTTCTTGAATTCTTTCTTTATGATGTTGTGAACCTAAAAGTTGCTAACCAATGTAGCTAATAAAAACTAGAGATTTGGCTGTCCCAATAATGCTGGACAGTTGTAGGCCTAAATAGTTTTAGTTGTGCGATAGATATGCGACACAGAAAATTCATTTTACTATTCATTTCGAAAATACGTATTCATTGAAGTATTTTTGCGTTGACATCATATGAATTTTAGAAAAGTTGGCCAAATTATTGGGGGGGGCTTCAGCCCCCGTAGCCCCCGCGGCTCCGCCGTGCCTGAGTAAGCCTACTAAAACTTAGTATAAATGTCACATGCTATGAACAAAGCTTCTTCAATATCGTGCCAATGTCGCTTGTAATTGTACTCTTCTTATATCTTGACAGAACTTCAATCTCATATCTTACAATATTCTTAAATACAGCTAACCTTGCATTTTGCAACTGTAAATAAAATGCTTAGCCTCCAAAACGAGAAAAATAACATCAGTTTTGCATTAGCATTCTGTGTTAATTCATCTAATGATTCCCCTATCACTGCCATTTTTAGATTCTCCATGGACAAAAGTTCAGAGCGTGCTTTGTAGCAGCATTGTGAAGAATGTTTAATCTTAATTTTATGTAAATACTTATTACATGGGTAAATATTGTGTAATACTAATAGGCAGAACGAAAATGGGGGAATAAAGATTTGACGATTTTGCAGACTATGACGAGCTGGCATAAGGCAAGGGAGACAACTCTGGTGTATATTGTTTAATGACATAAGCGACTTTGGATTTGACAGGTGCGCCATGTTGGCAATAAAACCCAGCTGAAATCTGATGTTTTTATGATAGCATATGGAATTGCTGAACTTTGGCTGAATGGAATTCATAGACGATCGGATGAAGATGGAGCGTAGTACTAATGAATGCAACGGTAGTTCGACAAATAATTAATGCATTGTAATTTTGTGACGGTGTCGTTCGTGCGCTGCTGCTCAGCCTGCTGGCTAACTGGCACAAGTTCAACAACAACAACAACAACAACAACTCGTTCAGCTCAGTTATCCGTTGGAGCAACGATTGTCAGGCTCCCGAAATATAATTGACAAAAGATCTGCTGCCAGTTGTTTTGTCGGTCTTTTGTCCAGGATGTTACCTTTTCAATTAACACTACTATTTCAATGGATAAAATTATATTCTTTCTCAACAAAGATCCCTCAGGATTTCACTATCCTCCTTGAAAATAGCAAGGTTTGTACAGACAATAAGAGAATAGCAAGGTTTGTACAGACAATAAGAGAATAGCAAGGTTTGTACAGACAATAAGAGAATAGCAAGGTTTGTACAGACAATAAGAGAATAGCAAGGTTTGTACAGACAATAAGAGAATAGCAAGGTTTGTACAGACAATAAGAGAATAGCAAGGTTTGTACAGACAATAAGAGAATAGCAAGGTTTGTACAGACAATAAGAGAATAGCAAGGTTTGTACAGACAATAAGAGAATAGCAAGGTTTGTACAGACAATAAAGGAAATAACAAGGTTGTACAGACAATAAGAGAATAGCAAGGTTTGTACAGACAATAAGAAATAACAGGAAGGTTTGTACAGACAATAAGAGAATAGCAAGGTTTGTACAGACAATAAGAGAATAGCAAGGTTTGTACAGACAATAAGAGAATAGCAAGGTTTGTACAGACAATAAGAGAATAGCAAGGTTTGTACAGACAATAAGAGAATAGCAAGGTTTGTACAGACAATAAGAGAATATCATCTTTTTGGCTACATGTATATTGCATGGATTTTAATTTATTCTTTTTGGCCTATCGAATATTTAGCTGCATTTTATAAAGAATGAAATAACAATCTATTAATGTATATTTGCCTCTCTTTATTCACAGTTGGTTAATGGCAGTGGTGATGTCATGGCAGAGCTAAAAGGGAAGAAGTACTCAACATTCCCATGGTGAAATTCATGGTAGTATAGCCTCACAAATTGGATGAATATGGAAGAACTTCTGGCTCAGCTTAGTCGGGACTCGGCTTCAGCTAAATTTGCACAGGTGCAAAAATCATGTCAGAATGCTCTGGGTGAGTTAGGAGTGGCAATACATTAATTAGAAGTTAGAAGATACATGTATACTCAGAATTTCTTTATTCTTGTAGGCGAAGTTTCAATGCAGCTAAGTAGCAATTTTGTTAAGCAAATGATTCTTGACCTGCCCGCCTGTCCACGACATATATCTAACATTGCCAAGACAGAGTTGTACCTAAAAAGACATGTCAGAAAGGACAAGTTGGATATTTTTATTATTTTAGCCCTTGGCTTATAATTACTCAAAATTTATGGGAATCCAAACAGATCATTGCAGTCTTACTCTGCAGGAATACATGTAGACAAATTGCTCTCAGATTCAGGTGAACTCTTTTGCCAGATTCCTGGATACCCATGAAAAATTATTCCCTGTTTTCTGTTACAGAAGAACAAATGTAAAAAATTAGCAGGATAGTTCTTATAATAGACCTGAAGCGGCACAGGTTCAAGCTCATGTGTGAAAGTTTGTCAGTTACTTGCTGACGGGCGGTGGTTCTCTCCGGGTACTTTGGCTTCCTCCACCAACCAAATTGACTGTCACCATATGAGTGAAACAATCTTGAGTGTAACATTATGCCAAATCTCCCCCCCCCCCATCCTGAAATGCCTAATGAATCATGTCAGTTTGTTTTTCATATATTAACATGATCCACTGCAATGATACTTGTACTTTCCATCTATTGTATTTGTTGGTCTTATTCTACTGTCAAAATTCATCCCAAAACAAAAACAAACAAAAAATTCAATGGATGATGAACAGTATTTAATTGTGTGCCTATAGAATACTACTTCAAGACCGTTTCTTTTGACATTGCGCCATTATAATAATTTTATATTTTGATGACAATTTTGTGATTCTTATGTGCTATCCTATCCAAATTTGTAGAGACCTTGAAGATTGAGGCTGGGCTGACTGTCGTACCCGTCTATGAGCTTAGAGAGAAATGTCTGGAGGCATTCCAGCTGTCTCTAGAGTCTCACAGTAACAAGCTGACCACTCATGCTGTGGCGGGAATACGAGTAATTTCAGTTTTCTCTTACATTAGCTATTCATTTTTCTCTTTTGCCAATCACTCTCTGGTAGTTCTGCTCACGAAATCTACTACACTAGGCAAAGTCTTATTTGTATGCACATATGACTTTAAAGGTACAGTTAACATTTTGCCTGATCCTTCCATTCATACCACTTAACTGTTTCCACGATATCTTGAGTATGCTTCACTGATTTTCCTGAATGTTAAAGTTCATAAGTGTATTTCATCATCTCAGTCCCAAGAATCATATTGAATTTGTGGTCAAGAAGTTATCGGTCAAGGTCGCAGTATCCAAAAAATTATATTTTGAATTATACTTGGCCAATCTAAACAGATGTTTTCAGATATGTAATAAACCATGTTTCACTAAAGAGGACAAATTATTTCGGTCAATGTCAAGGTGGTCCATAAATGTACATGTGTATCATACCATAGATTGTGTAATTCTACGTAGTTAATGAAATGTATTCTGTTCATGTTTTCTGACAGATATTGTTAAAGGATGAGCGGTTTCAGTCAAGTATTGAGAGTGAGAGAGAAGACCGTTGGTTACCCATGCAGATCCTCAATACAGTCTGGTCGTTACCCTCCCTATCTGAGGATGCACAGGTCGAGATCATGAAGGTCAGCACTTTAACATGAGAAATCTGAGCTGAGGTTACACACAAAATTAGCTTCAGTAACTGTAACTATTGTGTATCCCAGACAAAAAAGGACTGCACTGCAGTGGTCTAATGGCTAGAGCGTCGACCTCGTAAGCGGTAGGTACTGGGTTCGATCTCAGTCCGGGTCATACCAAAGACTTGAAAAATGGAACTTGTTGCTTCCTCGCTTACGCTCAGCATTAAGAGGATAGAACAAGGACTGGTTTGCTCGGTGTCAGTATAATGTGACTGAGTGGGGTGTCATGTCTGCCTCCGGCATGATATTCAGTGGGACAGCACTATAAAATGACAGCATTACATCAGCTCTGTTACAAGTAGGTACCCCCCCCCCCTCCTTTCCCTTCCCTTCCCTTCCCCATCGTGATATAGCTGGAAAAATGTTGAAAGCGATCTTAACCCTATTCACTCACTCACCCTGACAAAAAAGTACATGTATACCAAACACTGTTGAAAAAACAGTGGGTGATCTCTAGATACAGAAACCACCAGTGTTTTTATTTTGACCGGTGGGGTATGTGCCTATGGCAAGAATTGACATCATGCATAACAAAGTGTTGGTGGCCTGCAGCAATAAAAGTTTTGGGAGAATGAATATTATTCATACCTCAATTTTTTTCTTGTGACTTCTACTTTCTTTTGAGGTCTCTACCTTGTGTGTTATCACCCTCTGGACAGAGATATCATAACCAATAGCCACAGTATCACCATTTACACATCTGCATCCGATCACGTCAAATTCGCCATGATGAGACATCACTGGGCATTTTTGGTCCACTCAAGCCTTGCCAATGTCAAATTTTAACCCAAAAATGGTCTATCTCAAACTGAAAATTTATCAAAACAGTTCTGCTAGGTATTGTTCGATAATATTTCATACAAAAAGATACTTTTCACATTGAGGAGGTAGTGCTATTTGGAGATGACAAAAATTTCTATTTAAAAAAAAAAACGTTCTTGTTTGGGACACAAAGAAATTGACTTTATACCAACAAGGAGTGTCGGACTGGTAAAAATGTAGAACTTTGCAGATTTATTACTGTGGCAGAAAGGTACTTAAAGCTACTGAACTATACCAATGTATCAGTCATACCTGTAATGTCACTGGCTATCAGCATAATCAATATTCTTTCAGAAAATTTGCATTTAGTAGAATTTGCTTGTAAATTTATGCACATGTATGTACTGTATGTTTATGTATTTGTTTCTTTCTTTGAAGGTTTTACTTAATATGAGTTTCACTACGTTATGGTGTATGAATGCTAAGGTCATCATCAAGATATCACAGGTACAGTATATCTGCTTTATACGATCTGAAATCTCAGAGAAATCTTTATAATCAACACAACTGATCAGCATTTCCAAGTACACATCTGATGAAAACAAGATGCAGTAAATCCTCTAATAATTTGATCAAAGGAAGTGAAATTTCCCACCATGAAATCAGAAGGTGATCAAATCTAATAGGGCAGGAAGTTGACTAATGATCCAAAATCAAGCAGATGATCTATTATTTCTCCATTATTTTAAATGATTTAGACAGTGCTTAAATTTATTGGGATGACTGATAGAATAAGATATGTGTGGAAGGCACATATTAAGGCTTCTATCAAAGTAGCCACAATTTGCAGCCTGACCCATTTCAGAACTGTTGTTCCTTCATCAGAGGCAGTGATTGATCTGGATTGAAAAAGTGTTCGCTATTTATAGGGTGTGATCCAGGCCGATTTGGCCACTTGTAAATTGCGCCATTTGATTGGATGGCTGAGGAACATCCGAAATGCGAGACTAGTGTAGCCGTATTAGACTCCCTGATCGTAATTGTCTATCCGGGTGCAGATAAGTGGGCCTGATGGAGCTGGATCAGGGTCCCGGATCGTGGTCGTAGATCCGGGAGTCTGATCCGGGTGTAAAAACATGTTGGTTTTCACGGGATGAGCGGTTTGCGATTATCAACCCCTCGGTGACACTCTGTGACACAAGCGAGAGGTCTACTGGATGAACCAACTCCACACCAAGGTCCCGACTGGCATCACTGAGAGAGATTGAATATTTCTCGTACACCCCTCTTCACTTGCAAAATGGATGATGGATAGAAGTTCGTCCACAAAATTGGTAGTGATTGAATTTTAATAGCAGGATGCAAAATAGCCCTTTGCCCAGTTGCCCGGGGCAACCAAATTTTCTTTTGAGCAACCAAATTCTGCTCGAATAGCCATGCATTTGGATGTGCTGGTTGCCCGTGCTTGCTCATGGGCAACTAGAAATTGTTTTCCTATTTCACACCCTGCAATAGGTTGATTAAATTATTAGAGGATTTACGGTAATAGCACTAGTTTACACTGTCCTAGATAGGTTTTATAACTGTGTCAGTGAGAGTAATTTAAAGATATAATCAGCCTTGAATCTAGGCTGAAATCGATGTCTCTCAAACTCAGCGAAAGTGACATATCTTACAACAGGTACAAAATGAAACACATTTGGTCACAAAAAAATTAAACTTGTTTATACCATTCACGAGAAAATAGAAGGAATTCCACAACTGTGTCAACAAGCGTATATACTGCCAAC
>JAVTVY010031133.1:85000-129579 GCA_036873755.1 Hanleya hanleyi
CATGTGTATCCATTAAAAAATAACATTGTTAACATTTGTTTAACACTAATGGATAAGTTGCTAATTATGCCTGCTATATGATGACTGGTTCACTAACTCTCTATTGTGACCCCTGGTACAGGTGGAGGATAATGCAGATGATATTCTGGCGGATTTCAAAGCTAGAGGTATGTGCAGAAAGATAAAATGATATGGACAGATAACATCAAATTTTCTGTCAAAGGTGGTCGCTACTGTATTTTCAAGGCTGCAGAAGATAGCAAGATTTTTTGCACATATTTACAACTCATGGAATTATAAATGAGCAATTTAATCTCTGGACAATGCTGTCTGGTGAACCACTTGAGCTCCGGTTCATCATTCTGAGCACTTCCCTGTGTCTTATATATATGAATATATTTTTAATCTATGATAACTGGTATATTTTTTGACCAGAGGTTGCCAGGTTTTCACAAGTGTAAGCATGTTGGTCCTTTCTTGGAATTGTGGGAATATTTTATCCACATTATCATATTTACACCAGTTATCAATTGTTGAAAAACTGCCCCGTGAGGCTTCCACGATTGACCTGGGATGTCATTGTGCCCACACCAGGTCATGGAAGAATAGACCTCACCTCCTTAGCTTGTCTTAAGAGGCGACTAACTGGGGCACCTGTGGGGTTCCTGGGTGTGAAGAGGAATAGGACCCCACCCGTGTGGTCCCGTGTGTTAAAAAGGAATGGGGCCTAATATACAGTTTAACCTCCCTATAATGCTGTTATTGAGGGACCAAATTTGAACCACCTTATAGATTTTCAGCCTTGTAAAAGGGTTGAAATGATATGCATTTATTAATTTGGGGGACACCATAGCACCCCCTTGTATCAGAATCAGCGTTATTTCGAGGTGCCTTATAGCATGTATAGTGAGGCTAGACTGTAGTTGAAAGTGACGTTAAATCATATTCACTCACTCAATAGTATAAAAAACACTCCATGTGACAGCAGTGTCCAGGGATTAATGTGGGAAGCTGCCATTGTAACACATTTATCATTAAATGTAAAATGCTAGAATCCAAATGAAAGTAAAATATATGTATATTGGTAGACCTTTATTTAAATGGGGTTTTATGGAAACTCAAGTGCATCAAGGGATATCTTCGAGTTTCAAAGCCCTTGAATGGTCAATTCAAATTTTCAAATATAAATCCAATATTTGTATTGGTTGGTGAAGGAAATTGGAAGACCAGCCACCCAATCACAGAGTTTCTGTGAAGGTCTATAGAAATATATCATGTAACTCATTCACCATCACATGTGATATAGATCAGATTAATCAGGGGTTGTTACAGAGGACAAGAGTTAAAGCCTCTGATAATATGAGATTGCTTTTGAGCTGAGACCTATATCAATATGTTTGCTTTACCCACTGTCTCCTATTTATCCTCAGATGATACAGCAAGTACTGTGGAGAGTATCCGACAAGACATTGTCTGTATTCTTAAGTTTCTCATCTCCCGTCTGGTGTCTAGCTGGCTGGGGTAAGTTTGATTGTTGTATTTTATTATCAGTAAGCAATTGCTGTGTGGATAATATTAGTTTTAGTACAGTTGATAAGTGGTGTGTTGCCAATTCTGTGGCAGATGTACAATTTTCATTACATTAAGATGATAAGGTATCAATAATATCTGTGGCTAGTTGTTAAGAGGAATGAACTATGTTGATGTGAAACTGTATTGTTTCAGTGGAGTACAGACCAAGCTGGTGATTCCCCTTCTACTAGAAGGTATTCATGCTATCCTCCACAATGTTCCCACTACTATGGGACACTATCAGGACTTCTGTGATCTTGTCTGGTGAGTGGCAGTAATTGGTTCTCGCTCAAGTTCAATTCTAGATGATTTTTCCCATACCAGTTTGTAAGAATGGGCAATATATGAGTGTTAATGAGTGCAGTGCCTGGCTGTTTTGCCTCTGCATTCTTAGATTAAACAAAACAACGGATGGGAAGAAATAAACGCAGCTACAGCGTGTCAAATAGACAAGGGCTATTGGCTGAAAGTTAATGCTCATACAATAAGCGTAATACCTAGATCATGCAAATGTGCCTGTATTTAGAATTGTCATTATTAAAACATTTGGTATTTCTGTTATTGACAAGATGGAATATGAACAAGAATTTTGCTGGATGTACATTTCTGTCATACTTTTGGAAATGATAAAATTTCTTATGTGAATTTGACATCGAGTTAAATTGTATTTGATTTGCTTTGCTACAGGCAACAGCTGTGTCCAGGTATAATAGGACTCTTGGGTAACCCTAAAGCTGAGAGTACCCTCAGTCAGAAGTCTGGCTCCCATGAGGACAAGGGTAGGGGGTCAGGAAGCTCTATATCTGCCCCTACTTTACCACTACCAGCAGCCAGGATTGTGTACAGGTGAGCTTATTCTTCCTTTGCCAGAGTGTGTAACCCCCTAAGCTGTCCATGTGAAACCTTTGGACTCCATTAGGCTGAGAAACATGACGTGCATGCGCATTCAGTCTCTAACTGCAAAGGAAGCGAGATAGAAAATGGATAGAATTGGCTGCTCAGTTGGTGGAAAAGAGCACACGGTATGATGTTCTGTTTAGCTGTGACATCATGAGCCGACTTCGCTCGTTTTAGTAAAGGACAATATTTCTTGGTCGAGATTCATGTGCACAAAAGCTGTGCACAATGTTTCTACCCCAATGGAATGAGAGGGTATATCTGAGAGTAAGAGGTATACGATCTGATGTCATGAGAATGAGATGAGCTAAGAGACCGGATGTATAGCTTTCAGTAAATATTTAAATATTCAGTGGCTGTCCAGTCAGTTGCACAACATCTGAACTCTTTATTAATCCATTTTGGAAATTGGTTTTAATAGATTAGAGTCATCTTAGATTGCTAAGGGCATTTCACATTTCACTAAACACTACCCTTGGATTATCGCTGTGATTCGGCATGTATTTCACACGGCGCCATCTATCTAGAGGGAGATAATCCAGTTCGAAAGTTGTTCCCAAAGCATGAGGTCAAATGTCGGCCCCATTTAAACGAGCCAATGAAATTATCTGTATTCAAATATTGCTCAGACATGCAGACGTGTCAGTTTCACGAGGCGCAAGACTGGGGGAGTCTACGCGAGACCAAAACGAAGTTGTGCGAATTAGCTATTTTATTTCTCACTCTAGTGGAGCATGCTTCTTTGTTTATCTTAAGAAAAATCATATTACAAACGGCCTAACATATTTGAAAACAAAATAAAATCGGCGGCAGACCACAGGAAAATGATATGCTTTTTATTTTGTGATGGGGGCACTTCGAGGCCCACCATGGGATCATTTCAAGTGACCGAGTGCTGCACTGACTGGGCTGATCAGTGTCCAGAATAATAGGAACTGTGGACACTCTCGTGTTCTGGCACATGTAGGCACCGTCGTGATATGACTGAAACAATGTTGAAAACGACGTTAAATCCTACTCACTCACTCATTTCAATCGATCGCTTTCTGGAGGTGTGTCTTCGTTGTATGAATGTGATTGCACCGATGTCAGATATAACGGGACCAGTCGGATGTGACCATTTGGGAAATGCCCTATTACACTCAGATAGCACCCGTTACCGCATGGCTACGAGCAGAAGTTTCTACGTATAATCGTGCCATGCGTTTGGATGATGGATTAGAGTTTTCTATTTCATCATCCATATTCCATTCTTCAGGACAAGATCGTATTATGCAGATGTATCTTCTCAATTACTTACCCGGTTATTAGAGGCAAAATCGAACACAGCTCATCATTTAATATATTCACATGCTTCAGATACAACAGGAGAACCCGACCTTCTACTCTTGTGATTAAAAGACCGATTTGTGTTCAATGCAGCTCAACAAATTTAATGGATGTATAAAGTAAACCAAAGTTAAAAATTTTCATTATTGCTGCTTCAAAATTTTGTGTTTGATGGACTGGATCAGACCAGTAGTGTAAATTTTCTGGACTTAATTTTCCATATGACAACACTCGATAAATATGAATTGTTATTGTATTTCAGTATATCCATTGAGTTGGTGAGACTGGTAGGGGAGAATCATTCTTTGCGACCAGTACTGGAATCTTTGTTCCATAGAATATTACTATTTCCTCCACCACAGTACAGACGGGAAGCTCTGAAAGCTGTTAAACAAGTAAGACCTTCTTTTGTAGCTCTGTACTGACAAAATATCAACTACTGTATGTTCACTTATTATGTTTCATGTGTTTTTAGCTCATCTGGGCCGAAGGCCCGATGGGCTTATGTCATGGCCTGACTGTCCGTCGTCCGTCGTGCGTCGTCCGTCGTCCGTTGTGCGTCGTGCGTCGTGCGTAAACATCTTCTTCTCTGAAACCGCTTGGCCGATTAAGCTGAAACTTGGCATGCATGTTCCCCCCAATGAGGACACCAGAATTTGTTCATGCCGTGTCGATACGATTTTAAATATGGCCGCCATGGCGGCCATCTTGAATTTGCCATTGAAACATTGTTATCGCGATTTCTCAGGAACTACTGCATAGATCTTTCTCAAATTTGGTACACAGGTTCCCCTTGGGGTCTAGTGTTATGCAAGATACCTGTTGTGGTCTGATTCACAAATCCAATATGGCCACCAGGCGGCCATCTTGGATTTCCCCATGAAACATTGTTATTGCAATTTCTCAGGAACTACTTTGTGGATCTTCCTCAAATTTGGTACACAGGTTCCCCTTGGGGTCTAGTTGTGCAAGATACCTTTTCTGCTCTGATTCGAACATCCATTTTCTGCTCTGATTCGAACATCCAATATGGCCACCAGGCAGCCATCTTGGATTTCCCTATGAAACTTCGTTATCGTGATTTATCAGGAAGTGCTGCATGGATCTTTCTCAAATTTGATACACAGGTTCCCCTTAGTGTCTAGTTGTGCAAGATGCCTTTGTGGTCTGATTCAGAAATCCAATATGGCCACCAGGCGGCCATCTTGGATTTCGAAATGAAACATTGTTATCTCGATTTCTCAGGAAGTACTGCATGGATCTTTCTCAAATTTGGTACAGAGGTTCCCCTTGGGGTCTAGTTGTGCAAGATACAATTTGTGGTCTGACTGAAAAATCCAATATGGCCACCAGGCGGCCATCTTGAATTTGCCAGTGAAATCTTGTCATCATTATTTTTCGTTAACTACTGCGTGGGTCTTTCTCAAATTTGGTACACAGGTTCCTCTTGGGGGTCTAGTTGTGCAAGATACCTCTGCTCTGATTCGAACATCCAATATGGCCACCAGGCGGCCATCTTGGATTTCCCTATGAAACTTCGTTATCATGATTTATCAGGAAGAACCGCATGGATCTTTCTCAAATTTGATATACAGGTTCCCCTTGGGGTCTAGTTGTGCGAGATACAATTTGTGGTCTGATTGAAAAGTCCAATATGACCACCAGGCGGCCATCTTGGATTTCCAGCTGAAACATTATCGCGATTTCTCAGGAACTACTGCATGGATCGTTCTCAAATTTGGTACAGAGGTTCCCCTTGGGGTCTAGTTGCGCAAGATACAATTTGTAGTCTGATTGAAAAATCCAATATGGCCACCAGGCGGCCATCTTGGATTTCCAGATGAAACATTGTTATCGTGATTTCTCAGGAACTACTGCATGGATCTTTCTCAAATTTGGTACAGAGGTTGCCCTTGGGGTCTAGCTGTGCAGGATACCATATATGGTCTGATTGAAAAATCCAATATGGCCACCAGGTGGCCATCTTGGATTTCCCCATGAAATTTTGTTATCGTAAATTCTTAGGATATTACTGCATGGATGTTGATACACAGGTTCCCCTTGTGGTCCAGTTGTGCAAGATAGCTTTTTTTGGTTCATTTCGAAAATCCAATATTGCCGCATCTTAAATTTCCCATGGAACTTTATCATAAAATCTCAGGAAATAATTGCATGGATCATTTTATAGTGTTCAGGGGGGACAACACAAGTTACAAACTCATCTATTGCAGTTCTTTAGTAAAAATTTCTCACAGCTACTTTCTCCAGTTACAGACAGATGACCTACAGTGCCGTGGCACTATCTTTTACATCTTCGCAGACAGATGGGGGTATGTCTTGGTTAGGCCATACCTCACCAGAGATTACTTTCATTGGAAAAATGTCCTGTTACATCTCATTGCCATCGTAACAACCCAGTCGCACATATTTCGTACTCGACATGTCTCCCCCTGGTGCATATACCCACAAAATATTGGAATCGTAGGTTAAAAACTGTCCAATGTACTGTCCGGACACGAAGTGGACAGACGGACGAACGACTGCAATCACATAATAAAAATTGGCTCTGGTTATTGCTTATACAGCTTACTGACAATCACACATTATATTTTGGTATAATTGCCTTTATTCCATAACCTCCAATTACAATCATGAATTTGCAGCTTGACCTCCTGTGAAATCGACTATGTTGCCATTTTGTTCAGGGGAGACAACGCAAGTTAGAAAATCATCTATTGCAGTTCTTCAGTAAAAATTTCTCGCAGCCACTTTCTCCAGTTATAGCCAGATGAGCGCTACAGTGCCGTGGCACTATCTTTACTGATAATTGCGAGCCAAATTCTAACACATCTGTGAAACTTTGCTAAGCACAGCTTTATTGCATAATATCAGGAAAATCCTTGCACTAATGTTCAGTTCTCATTAGATGAAGAAAAAAAACCCCAACAGTTTTACGTGTTATATTAACATTGAAGCAGTATGATAGTCCAATGTCATTGGGTTCCCAAAATAATGTGGGAATTTTTCAGTTTGATTTTCGCATGTACCTTTCTCTGGTATGTATGATGGAAATCTTGATTGCACCTGTTTTTTTCTTGCACCATGCAAGTTAGCACTCCTGCGAAATAATTCACAGGAAGCCAACACATTCCCGTAAGATGTTAGCAATGTGTATTGAAATGATAGATTTGGATTCCTGTGGATTCTCATAGAGTTCGATTGTAAGAATCTGTTCGCATTCCTGTGAAGACACGGGTAGGCCTACAGGAATACTTTGTTTACTATTGCATGAGCCGAGGTCACAGGTCAACTTTGTGGCTTTTCCCACTCAACAACACACATTCAGTGACTTCCATTTCTCATGATTTATTCATTTTCTGCTGCATGACAGACTATTTCTCAAACAGAGGGCTGATAAATAACCCCACCAATTTGCAGCAGTTTCAATGAATAGCATTTCAATGTTGTAGCATAGATGCTGACCTCCTTTCTGATTGATTGATTGGGGTCAACTTGGGTCATTGGGATGTTCCATCCAAATATGGACTTGTGTGTTTGTTGTTTTTTGGCTATCTTTAAAACTTTTCGGCAAAAAGCAATGCCTGCTAGTCGTTGCAAGGCACAGTTACACGTGAGCTCTTGACGTCGTGGTAATACAATTTTATAGATATATTCATCCACCACATTTTTCCAGCAGATTTGAAATACATTGTACAATATCACACATTTGTTCAGACAGGCAATCAAAAATCTATTTTGTACTCTCGAGATATAATATTGCCTTGTATATTCCTACAGATGGTGAGCAGCATGGATTTACTTGTACGAATGATTGTCCCCCTCAGTGAAGCTTCGTTGGAGGGGGAGAAGTCCCCCACTGGTGTCAAGGTCGATATTGGGCTACTTAAGCTGTAAGTAGCTTTCAACATTTTGACATTAAAAATTATTTTGTCACTTTTGTTCCCACAACCTATAGAGTTGATTGTGAATTTTTATGTTGTGCGGAAAAAGTCATTTTTACGCCTCGTGAAAATATTGCCTGAAGGGTATTGTTGTTGTCAGAGTCTGTCTGTGTGTCCGTTCGTCCGTCCGGCCGTCTGTCTTCTTGTGGACTCGAGAAGGATTATAGCCAGACATTGTAAATTCATACCACGTATGCATCTGTTGAAGGGCCAGAAACCTGTTAGAAATGACCAACCTCGACCTATATTTTTGAATAATTGAAGCTCTTGTCTGACCTACATTTCAAATATCAAATTACTTGATTTGAGCTTCTTAGGATAGTATATTTAGAGCTGAGAATTTGGTCATGCTCACCAGAAACTCAGCGCAAATTTTTTCCTATCAATTAGGGCCTTGGCAAAAGTTAACCAGGTTCAACTTCGTACATGTATATTTCTAAAATGAGAAAATTAAAGTCAACCGGTCTAGATCACATAATAATAATAATAATAATGATCTTTCTTTACCCCCGGTAGCCAGTTTGGCTATAAGCCAATCTTCCACTGGGCCGAGCACATTCATACACAGAAACATATCTCACAATCATACATCTGGTTTTGCGGTGTGGGGGGAAAGCAGGAGTACCCGGAGGGAAACCCACGAGCATGGTCTGGGAACAGAAACCCAATCTCACATACGACCGAGTCGACGCCATGCGGATTCGAACCCGGGCCGCATTGGTGAGAGTCCGAGATGTTAACCACTGGACTAAACCTACATGATGTTGTCAAAGTTCTAAAAATTCATCTATGCAATGCATGATTGATGTGTAGACAATAACTGATAGCCGAGTGGTATTGGAGCTCATTTGGCTATTTTCAAATTTTGGAAGCCTACTAGGGATCCTGGAACCTTAATATTGCTGATTTAGTTCATTTCTTAAAATCCAACATTTTTTACATTTTCAGTGTTGTGGACTCGCTTCAAGAGTGTTGTCACTGTGCAGATTCCTCTGTATGCATCACCAGTGTGGAGTGTGTCAATCTCCTTCTCGGGGGCCTTGAACAGCTCTGTGTAGGAGAAGGTCTCACAGATGAAATGACAGAACAAATCATCAAACTAAGAGTTCACTTACTACAAGATATAGGTATGTATTACTGGATTATCCCTAATGGACTCTGTGGGGTTTCCAGGGATTGACCTGGAGTGTCGTCCTGCACATCCCAGTTCATGGTAAGAATGTAAGGGCCTCAGCTCTTCAGACAGCTTGTCGATAGAAGCAACTAACTGGGGCGCCTGTGGGATTCCCACATGTACAAGGAAACAAGGAAACAGGACCCTACCAATGGGGTCCCAGGTGGGAAAAGTAGTATGACCCAAACATGCTTCCAGGCAATGTCCTGTGTTGTCGTTGTGCACACCCCAGGTCATGGGATTGACCTGGAATCTCACTGTGCACAGCCCGGCTCATGGAAAAAATTAAGGGCCTCAGCTCATCAGACAGCTTCTCATTAGAGGTGACTAACTGAGGGACCTATGGGGCTTCCAGGTGTAAAAAGGAATAGGACCTCACCCATGGGGTCCCGGGTGTGAAAAGAAATAGGACCCAAATGTTGTGATACTACTGAAATATCGTTGAAGGCGATGCTCAGTCATATTCTATCACTCATACATCGTTAGATTGGGTCAAATCACAATGCTCTTTGAGGCTTCAAAAACAGAGTGTTTATATATACGGTAGTATTCAACATTCTGCATAAGAAAGGTACAAGTTTGCATTATGTTGGTGTATTTTAAGTGTTATCTGCTGATCTTGATGTTGTATGTACAGAATGATCATACTGTTCTACTCCAGCAGGAATGAAGCGAAAACATCTGGACAGTCTCCATCAATATGACCCCAAACAGTCCAGCCCTAGTAATGTTGTTATAACATTATCAGAGATACCAGACCAAACAGCTGCTGTAGAATGTGAGCTTGATCGTAAACCTGAGAATTTTGATGAACAGATCAATGATAGCATGGTTAAAAACCCTGGTCATGATGGTTTTACTGCTGTTAATGATAGCACTGATGGTGACAATGATTGCACTGATGGTGACAATGAGAGACCAAAATGTCAGGAACCTGGACCTGATGAAACGGAGGGTCATGAAGGGAGTCCACAAAGTGACCTGCGTGCCTCACCAATAACTGACACATTATACCCAGACACCAGGCGTCATAACGGCATGATCTCTAACATCATCAACGACACTAGCGATGAAGAATTTGAGGAAACCTCAGATGACAGTTCATTTCAGAATGTTCACGAAGTCATACAACTTCAGCTAGACGAAGAACGTCAATTACAGATAAAAAGGAGGGCAGAAATGTTCAAAACAGACTTCGAGAAGATGGAACGTGAGAGCGCTCAGGACTACAGCAAAGTGCTCGTACAATTTCTCCCATCTTTGGTGAAGGCTGGATCTGTTCGAGAAGTTGATGTCGCTCTTGTTCAATTTTCATCAAATATTTGTCAAAGTAAGAGATCTTCAGTACTTTACACTCACTCTTTGCCTCGTAATCATGAATGTAAATATCATGGCCACAGATCAAGTTATATAAATCCCCTCTTTCATTCAGAGAATGTGGATGTGGAGTGGTAGGGGTGTCATTTAACCACAGAAAGGGTACAGTGTCATTAAGGGTTTTGAGATCTTGAGTATGAATTCTTTACACCTAAACCTGGAGATAGTGAGACAGTGTGTGTATTTTTTTTACTTTCACTTGACTTATGAAAATGAAAAATTAAAACTTCTTTCACACTTAGATAATTGTTGTGGTATAGTTGTAACTTTCAGTTCCTCATATTATCTTGTCCATGCTGTTCAGTGTATATATACTTGTTTTTCTGTACTTGTATGCTCCTTTGTGATTGGCCAGGTTTGTGCACCCCACAGTCCCGTGAAGAGAAAGAAGACCACTCACATGTCATACTGAATGCAGATGGTGTGTACATGGCCACGATATCAGCACTCTGGCTCAACCTCAAACTATCCCTGTCTGGCTTCTACACTGATGATACCACAGAATCCTCCATTCCTCCAATCAGTGAGGTCAGTGACCGGCACGATTGTCTGGTGTAATAGAATAAGCGATACATGAAATCTTAAATTAGTTTCGCTACCTATTGTTTCTGTAAAATATCCTAGTATAAAATGTGTCTTTGACACCTGTAAAAAGACTATATTTCAAAGTTTAATGGAGGTTGAACTGTTCAGCTGGGCATATGAATGTAATATTGAATAGGGCCTTCCCGATATCAGTGTCACATGGAGTACAAAGTGAGGCGTGACCCGCTCTGAGCCTCGCCTGCAAGTTTCTGGCTACGGTAATTTCCCTAGTGAAATGATCACCAGATATTGAAAAATCTGCATTTTAGTAATTTAGGGTCACCATAGTAAATGCTGATAACATGAGATAGCCTAATACAAGGTGTGGGCCAGGATATTCATATACTCTGTCCATATTTACCTTATGATCCGCTTCAATACATGTGCTCTTTGTTTAGAAGCTTGAAATTATTTTGTGAAAGACTAGATTGATGTATAAGAAAAAACGGATTTGAACTTCCACGACCTTACAAATCCTGTCGGTCGCCATTCTCTAAAGCATTGTCAAAGTTATGGGTCTGTATTATAATTGAGCTCGATCTAGCAAAAGACGCATATATTTGCTTTTAATATTTCGTAGATATCAATCTAACTGATGTACTCGGAATACGATTTCCTGGCGCGGCTGTCGTCTGAAACGTGAACAGAAATCCACAGGTGAAGTCCAGAGCAGGTCATGCCTCATTGCACACTATGTCTGAGACCCGTATTGAGAATCCCCCATTATTATTCCATTTGAGTTTCACATTTTCGATACCGCTTGTACACGAATGCAAGTTGGAGATACTTTAAACATCCCATGTACAGTGTTTGATATATCCCTTTTGTTAATCAGGACTGGTTTGTAGACAGTGTTTTGGGTACAGGGATGTTGTTGTTCCTGTCACCCACTTGGCTGTCAGAAGTCTACAGACTGGTGATTACCACAGATCTACTGACAGAGGCTGGTCACCTCCCTAACATAGAGGGGGTACCCACACTGCCTCTTGTAGGCTTTCTCACAGGTTAGTATATGTACAGATTGATCCAGAAACTTGACAAGTTGTCAAAAATTTGAAGCTATCTGTATGTTGAAAGTGATCAATCAAAGTTTCATTAAATTTTTGCCTTGTCTGTCCTTCCATCCCTTGGACTCCTCCTTTCATAAGTCTCGAGTTATTCACCGATCTTGAAAGTTTGCAAGTGTGTTGTCTGTGTTGGCCCGAAGAAACCTTTTTATTTTGGGGTCCAAGGTCAATGCCACAGTACATGAAAAATCAGTTTCTGAGGTATGCTCAGTTGATCTTCAGTTCACAGAAATGTTGACCATTCAACAATAAATGAGTCAAATTATTGGAGGGTAAAAATAACAGTTAAGTAGGTTGCACCATCATCAATTTGACCCCTTTTGGGGATTTTCTACAGAGTTCTGTCCCTTTATTGATAACTTCAAAGTATGCTTGAAATGATATATGTGGAGGGGGGCTTTGGGCTAGCATCCCCCCCCCCCACCCACGTTTTGGGACCGCAATGTTATTAGTCCTATATCTTAGATAGCACCAGTCCAACATTTAACATGGCTGGTGTAGAGTTCAGCCCCCCCCCCCCCACTTTCAAATGTGCTACGTGGCTCCTGTGAGGTGTATGAACCTGATGACTGTCTGTGTGTTTCCTCAGATCTGGATGGTTTAGGCAGTCATGACAGAGACAGACAGATGTTATGTGATTATCACGATGAGGAGAGTACAATCTTGCCACTGAACACCAACAAAACACATGTGGAAGCAGGTAAATTCAACTATAAACTACCACTGTGTGAGCGCTGTTCATTTTTCATTACCTGAGCGTGTAATATTGTGTTTCTATATTCAGTGGATCAATAAGCTTCCCTCCTTAGAATGTATCAGAACAATCATTGTCATGTCCAGATCTACTTTAAACCATCCTTCAGACAGTGCTGATGAAATGGTGGCCACCCTAATAGACAGACTCATGAGGCTCAGTGAACTCTTAAGGTTACTGTATCGGGTCAAAGCTTCAAAATCTTCATTTTTATCTCGCCTTACGAAGTAAAGGGGAGATATTGTGAGAGGGGGAAAGAGGATGTCGTCGTCGGTGTCGGTGTCCCCTGCCTGGAAATGAATGGGTTTTTGGTTTAGCAAGTTAAAAAAAAATCTAGAATAATTAGAAAAAATATTAAAAAAATATAAAAAATATGGGGGGTGGGTATGCCACCTGGGGGTACTACCCCTGGGGTACTCTTAATGTTAAAATCCCTATGAATGAGTTTTGCGTTTAGCTGAAGTGCACATGTACATCTGTACTTGGAAAGTTTCTTGCAGTTGTCAGCTGTCATTGGATGATTATGAAACTTGGTATACATGTTTCTTATGATAAGAGGATGTACCTGTGCTATTTTTGAGAAGAAATATTAATTTTTCTCAAAATTATGGCAAATGAAGAGTTTTCTGTTTAGGTAAACTGTACATGTAGGCCTCTACATGTATACATATACATCTACATGGTAACTTTGCTCCAGTTGTCAGCTGTCATTGGATGATTATGAAACTTGGTACACATGTTTCTTATGATTAGAGGATGTACCTGTGCTATTGTTGACAAGAAATATTAATTTTTCTCCAAATTATGGTAAATGAAGAGTTTTCTGTTTAGGTAAATTGTACATATACATGTCCATGGTAAGTTTGCTCCAGTTGTCAGCAGTCATTGGATGATTATGAAACTTGGTACACATATTTCTTATGACAAGAAGATGTACCTGTGCTATTTTTGAGAAGAAATATTAATTTTTCTCAATATTATGGCAAATGAAGAGTTTTCTGTTTAGGTAAATTGTACATACAGGCCTCTACATGTATACATATACATCTACATGGTAACTTTGCTCCAGTTGTCAGCTGTCATTGGATCATTATGAAACTTGGCACACATGTTTCTTGTGATTAGAGGATGTACCTGTGCTATTTTTGACAAGAAATATAAATTTTTCTCCAAATTATGGCAAATGAAGAGTTTTCTGTTTAGGTAAATTGTATATGTAGGCCTCTACATGTATACATATACATGTACATGATAAGTTTGCTGCAGTTGTCAGCTCTCATTGGATGATTACGAAACTTGGTACAAATGTTTCTTATGATTGGAGGATTTATTTGTGCTATTTTGAGATGAAATATTAATTTTTCTCCAAATTATGGCAACTGATTGAGTTTTGCGTTTAGCCGAAGTGCACATGTACATCTGTACACCACAGTTTGCTGCAGTTGTCAGCTGTCATTGAATGATTATGAAACTTGGTACACATGTTTCTTATGATTAAAAGATGTACCTGTGATACCATCCATACCATCACTACCATCCATACCATCACTACCATTCCTACCATCACTACCATCCATACCATCCATACCATTCCTACCATCACTACCATCCATATCATCACTACCATCCATACCATCACTACCATCCATACCATCACTACCATTCCTACCATCACTACCATCCATACCATCACTACCATCCATACCATCACTACCATTTCTACCATCACTACTATCCATACCATTCCTACCATCACTACTATCCATACCATCACTACTATCCATACCATCACTACCATCCATACCATCCATACCATCACTACCATCGCTACCATCACTACCATCCATACCATCACTACCATCCATGCCATCACTACCATCCATACCATCATTACCATTCCTACCATCCATACCATCACTACCATCCATACCATTCCTACCATCACTACCATCCATACCATCACTACCATCCATACCGTCCATACCATCACTACCATCCATACCATCACTACCATCCATACCATCACTACTATCCATACCATCCATACCATCACTACCATCCATACCATCACTACCATTCATACCATCCATACCATCACTACCATCCATACCATCACTACTATCCATACCATCCATACCATCACTACCATCCATACCATCACTACCATTCATACCATTCTTACCATCCATACCATCCATACCATTCCTACCATCACTACCATCCATACCATCACTACCATCCATACCATCACTACCATCCATACCATCACTACCATCCATATCATTCCTACCATCCATACCATCACTACCATCCATACCATCACTACTATCCATACCATCCATACCATCACTACCATCCATACCATCACTACCATCCATACCATTCCTACCATCACTACCATCCATACCATCACTACCATCACTACCATCCATACCATCACTACCATTCCTACCATAACTACCATTCCTACCATCACTACCATCCATGCCATCACTACCATCCATACCATCACTACCATCCATAGCATCGCTACCATTCCTACCATCACTACCATCCATACCATCACTACCATCCATACCATCACTACCATCCATACCATCACTACCATCTATGCCATCCTACCATCCATACCATCACTACCATCCATACCATCACTACCATCCATACCATAACTACCATTCCTACCATCACTACCATCCATACCATCACTACCATCACTACCATCCATACCATCACTACCATTCCTACCATCCATACCATCACTACCATCCATACCATTCCTACCATCACTACCATCCATACCATCACTACCATCCATACCATCACTACCATCCATACCATTCCTACCATCACTACCATCCATGCCATCATTACCATCACTACCATTCCTACCATCACTACCATCCATACCATCACTACCATCCATACCATCACTACCATCCATAGCATCGCTACCATTCCCACCATCACTACCATCCATACCATCACTACCATCCATACCATCACTACCATCCATACCATCACTACCATCTATGCCATCCTACCATCCATACCATCACTACCATCCATACCATCACTCCCATCCATACCATAACTACCATTCCTACCATCCATACCATCACTACCACCCATACCATCACTACCATCCATACCTTAACTACCATCCATACCATCACATCCATACCATCCATACCATCACTACCATTCCTACCATCACTACCATCCATACCATCACTACCATCCATACCATTCCTACCTTCACTACCATCCATACCATCACTACCATTCCTATCATCCATACCATTCCTATCATCCATACCATTCCTACCATCACTACCATCCATACCATCACTACCATCCATACCATCACTACCATCCATGCCATCACTACCATCCATACCATCACTACCATCCATACCATCACTACCATTCCTACCATCACTACCATCCATGCCATCACTACCATCCATACCATCACTACCATCTATACCATCACTACCATCCATACCATCACTACCATCCATACCATCACTACCATCCATACCATCACATCCATACCATCACTACCATCCATACCATCACTACCATTTCTATCATCACTACTATCCATACCATTCCTACCATCACTACTATCCATACCATCACTACCATCCATACCATCACTACCATTCCTACCATCACTACCATCCATTCCATCACTACCATCCATACCATCACTACCATTCCTACCATCACTACCATCCATGCCATCACTACCATCCATACCATCACTACCATCTATACCATCACTACCATCCATACCATCACTACCATCTATACCATCACTACCATCCATACCATCACTACCATCACTACCATCCATACCATCACTACCATCTATACCATCACTACCATCTATACCATCACTACCATCCATACCATCACTACCATCTATACCATCACTACCATCCATACCATCACTACCATCACTACCATCCATACCATCACTACCATCCATACCATCACTACCATCCATACCATCACTACTATCCATACCATCACATCCATACCATCACTACCATCCATACCATCACTACCATCCATACCATCACTACTATCCATACCATCACTACCATTCCTACCATCACTACCATCCATCCCATCACTACCATCACTACCATTCCTACCATCACTACCATCCATTCCATCACTACCATCCATACCATCACTACCATTCCTACCATCACTACTATCCATACCATCACTACCATCCATACCATCACTACCATTCCTACCATCACTACCATCCATTCCATCACTACCATCCATACCATCACTACCATCACTACTATCCATACCATCACTACCATCCATACCATCACTACCATCCATACCATCACTACCATCCATACCATCACTACCATCCATACCATCACTACCATCCATACCATCACTACCATCCATACCATCACTACCATCACTACCATCCATACCATCACTACCATCCATACCATCACTACCATCCATACCATGATGGTGATGGTAGTAATCCCACTTGGGACTGGACTATCCAGCAGTAATCCCACAGAGGACTATCCATCAGTAATAACATGGGACTGGTCCACCCAGCAGTAATCTCACACTGGAATGCCGTACCAGTAATCCGACTGCACTGACCTATCCACCCTACATGGGATTAACTTTTGCCAGTAATCCCACATGGGACTGATGTTATTGTCTGTACCAGATAATCTATTCCAGACATTATTGTCTGTACCGCATCACTTATTCCAGACCTTATTGTTTGCTCTACATGTATGCTTTCAATACTGCTGCACCTTTGGCGGATGACCCCGCAAGGCGAGATGTTGGGGTTCTCAGAACGCTTGTTGTTTTTTTGTCTCATACCAGAGTACACATTCCTACAAGTTTGAGGAATAAGAAATTATGAAAATTAGTGCATTGTAGTAAAAAAAACATGACTTTGTAAAACTCAAGCCATTCGTGGTGCAGTAATGCTGATTGGTTTTTGGCCATTTTCCCAGTTTAGTTTTTCGCCAAAAAGTGTTTTTTCCCGTTCTAATTTCTCTCTTGTTATTTTATGTACAAACATGAACTTTGGACACAATATTCCGATCATGTAGATCTTCAAAAGGGTGCCTCAAATTTTATAAGTTCGGCCCTGTTCATGAATTATTTATGATTTAGTTTAGAGGGGTCGAGTTTTTGTAGATTTTTTCAATCTTTCAACTTTGCACGACGAAAAAAATAACTTGTAGGCCCTAACTAAACAAACTGAGGCAACCTATTTTTATTCAAATGGTAAAGTTCATTATTCCAAAAAAGCAAGTTTGTTTGATGAAAACTGAGAGAGTTATTAGCACGTGATTTTGAGGACTATACTTTTCTAAATGACATCATTTATCTTTGAATAAATCGATTCTTGTAATCAATTTGAGCAAGTTATTTATTTATCTAAATTCATTGAATCAAAGGCTTTCAGAAAATGTATAGTTTGTATGGATACAAAAAAGCACTGCCCCGTAATTAAGCAAAATTGTGATACGTGCACATACGCAACTGGGACCAGATACAGTAACCTTAAGCTTGTTACTAGATTGGTTTAATTGACTGGGTTTAACTTGAAGACAAGTGGCATTAAAAGCAGTGAGATCATTTGCCGTTTTGATATGCACACATAAGTCAGTAGATTTGCAACAGAGAGAATATATAACAATTAAGCAGGGTTGACCAGTTAATTCGAACTTTGTACATCTATTCATCATTCATCAGAAAGTGAACTAAATTGTTAGATCTGTTTACTATGTGACCTCTTTTGCAACTGAGCTAATTGTTAACTATTATGTCTGTCTGATAATTGTCAAAATCAGCTGTGTTAATTATATTTCTCTATATATCTATACATGACAGGTAAAATCCTCTCCCGGTTCATACTAACCTGTTGCTGGGATGGTATTCTCGACGTCCTTTCTGTCCTGCTCAATGGTAACAGTTCATGTGGTATAACGAGCAGTCTGGGTTTAATGTTGGGGATTGAGGGTGCCAAGGAGGAGAGTCTGCGTGCTCGTGAGGCCATCTGTACTAGTCTGGAGGGGCTCCAGAAGGCGGCCCGACTCTGTTGTTCTTTAGGTGAGCCATAGTGCATGTATGCAGCTCAGAAGTGTGTCACCACTATGAAACTTTAAGAGGACAGTTTGATGTCTACAGCAACAGGTTTTCCTTTTGAGATGTTTGCCATCTTTAAAAAGGTTAAAACATTGAACAATTGTAATATTAGTTAGATAAACTTCACAAGACTGCGTTTGCAGATCAGGTTTCTATGTACCAGTGATCTTAGCATTAAGAGGTTAGATCAAGGACTGGGTTAGCCTGGTGTCGGGATAATGTGACTTTGTGAAATACCATGTCTGTCTATGACATGGGGGGTGGGGGGACCCGAGAGTCGGGTTTAATGTCCCACTTCAAGTATATCTCACTTTATTGGTGACATCCAGTTTGAGTGGTGGGGAGGCTGAAGTACCCAGAGAGAATCACCGGCAAATAAATAGCAAACTTTCACACATCACCAACAGGGCTCAAACCCGTGTCAGTTAAGCAGTGTGAGGCTACTGATCACCAGCGAAGTGCTTTAAACCACTCAGCCATCGAGGGCCCTATCTATGACATGGTGCTGTAGTGAAGCAGCAGTATAAAATGGCAGCAATGGGGCCACTGTCGCATACAAGCACTGTCAAGATATGATGAACAAATTGTTGACAGCAACATCAATTTCTACTCACTCACTCCTTCATCTTGAAAGTATTGTGTGTAACATTTATTGTCCTTTCTTGTCTAATCCATTCAAGTATGTGATTTTGCCTCTAGGTCTACAAGGGAGATGTGGTACTGTGTTCTCACAGTTGGCTAACTCCTCCTGTGTCATAGAGGAGATGGTACAGCCCACACTAGCAGATCGTCACGGTAAAGCTGGTAAGACTGTCACACCCATCAGCAAACCTAAGCTGGTCCGTCTCCATGCTGCTCATGTTCTCAGTCTAGATGTGGTGATGACCATGGGTCTAGAGATGGGCAGTCACTCCGCAGACTGCTGGAGCCATGTCTTCAGGTAAATATGCGACGACGGGGGGATGGAGTCAATTATATAAGGTTTCTATATGCAGAAATATCAGTTTAAGTGGTGTGTGCTTCAATGTCACTTCAAATATTAGTTAGACTAATCACAGTAAACTCCTACATGATCTTTCATCTCTCAACCCAGAATGATCTTTTTCTGTTATAACTTATTCCCCATGCTCCATGAGCTAGTTTATATTTAATGCAGGGCTTAAGTGCTTCTCCGCAAGAATTCCCACAAATTTGAGTAAAATTCGAGCCAAATATATAAGAATAATAAAGTAGTAGTTCTTTATTTCCCAATCATGTCGCCCTTTCGAGCTGGATAATCAGTTAAATATACATATCTGTTAGATCCCCATTAGGCATTATTGCGAGAATCTCTGTGGATTCCAATACATTTTGATGCAATACAAGGCCTTCAGCATTTTATTCATATTCAATAAATTTTGTATTGGGCTTTTTCTGTGTTACTTCAGATGCTGTGCACATATATCAGAGTTGGAGCACAAGTATTTCAGCAGTGGTAGTAACCAAACCAGAAGTACTAAGGTACTACCTGGCCAGGCAATTGACAGGTGAGTGCTTTCATATTGGTTATTCTTTTTATTCACTCGCAACTAAATAATTTGTATGCTAATTTTCTCTCCTGCTTGTGATAATCTGCAGTTTCTACTTATCTTGCACACACCTGTATATGTACATAGGTACAATGAATGTCTAGTTGATAGTATTTAGCTATGGTAAAGGATATGATGTGATGTACAAAGAAAAAACTCTCTGGTCTGTTGTGGTTTTGGGAGGATTTTCTCTCGTAGCAATATGATGCCTCAAACCCTAACATCCTCGGTTCTTTCAATAATCAACTTAATACTGTGTCATATTGTTTACGTAAATTCTGATTTTCTTGGAGTTCTGTTAATTTCTGGTCATTTTCATTTGCAGAGAGTCTGATTTCTATAATGAGCCTCTGATGACAGTTGTACCAGTATCTATCACCCCTCAGATCAATGTCCCAGAGCTGGTCAAACAGAGTGGTATAGAGGGGGGCTGGGACAGTGCACTTACCGGAGGAGGGGTGCTTAGTGCAGGCCAGACAGCCAAGGCTTTGTGTGGACTCTCACAGGAGGTGGATAGGTAAGTGGTATAATATCGACATTGTTCATGTTGTCATGAATGTACATCTGCCAGTCTGTTTTGTCGTTAGCACCATATCTCAAGAATGACTATGCATAGGGGCATCAAAGTTTGATCACACTTGCTTGAGGTTGTGGAACAGAAGCCTATTGAAAATGATTATCACCAGCTGTTTGTTGCCGTCAATTGCTTATTCCTCAACCTATACCCCATTTGAATACATCCAAGGCCGAGGGGTTCTTAGCGCTTTCCATACATATGTCCGTATAATTGGAGTGAAATAAGTTTGATGGAATTCCTTTTCAAATGTCAGTTGGATGCTATAGGGAGTGGTACTATTTAAGGTAATATTGCTGAATTGAACTCACATGACTGTGATCTATTTCCAGATGCACTTGCATTTGTGTTTACTTCTGTTTCAAGGTTGTTTGAAGATGCTGCTAACAAGCTGAACATGGGAGCGTTACTAGGTTTTCTGGGGGAGTTGTGTGAAGCGAGTCAGTCTCAGCTGGGCAGGCTAGGCAAGGATGACAAAGATGACAATGACCTCTCCATATCTAACAACTTACCAACCAATGCTCTCCATTTGTACCGTCTTCAGGATGTCCTAATGAGAGTCAAACACAGTGGGAGACCACTGCTGCATCTGCTCAGGGCATGGACGGTCGTCTCCCCTTACTTAGCTGAGGTATGGTATCGAGTAGTGTAGTAGTCTTTGTGGCATACACCACCGGGCTTCGTCATTTGAGGAGAGTGGCCACACTCCATCACCACAGCTTTTCTGATTTTGGTTTTGAGAGAGCTAAAATTCTGGTTATTAATATGTGTACTGACTTAGTTTACTCTCCCAAATTAACAATCAACAATTCAGTCCCTCAAATTAAAAATTCACTCCCTCAAATTAACAATTCACTTCCTCAAATTAACAATTCACTCCCCCAATTTTTAGCCCACCATATCATCTGGTGTTCAAATCCCTTTTTGTCCATGGTCCGTCGTCCGTCCGTCGTCTGTCCGTAAACAATTCTTGTTATCGCGATTTCTCAGGAACTACTGCATGGATCTTTCTCAAATTTGGTACACAGTTTCCCCTTGGGGTCTAGTTGTGCAAGACACCTTTTGTGGTCCGATTCGAAAATCCAATATGGCCACAAGGCGGCCATCTTGGATTTCCCCATGAAACCTTGTTATCGCGATTTCTCAGGATCTGCTTCATGAATCTTTCTCAAATTTGGTACACAGGTTCCCCTTGGGGTCTAGTTGTGCAAGATACCTTTTCTGGTCCGATTCAAAAATCCAAGATGACCACAAGGCGGCCATCTTGGATTTCCCCATGAAACCTTGTTATCTCGATTTCTCGGGAACTACTGCATGGATCTTTTTGAGATCTGGCGTTAGCCAGGCTCTTTAGAATGCTGTAGGGAAATGGACAAAACTGCAAACCGACTCACGGGATAGCCTTACGCTGCATGAAAGTAGTTCCACAGAGATGAGTTTTGGGGATCCTTAGTGGTTGAAAGGCTTTTGTATGTCTATATTTAGTCACTAATAGTCACTTGGCATATATTTGATCCCTTATCTGCATTAAATATTACTCTGTTCATTGTTTTCCCACAAAATATGAGATTAATATGCTCTAAAGTATGGCAGACTGGTGTCGTCACTTTACCAAAGCTTGGACTCTGCTGAGAAAATTATACAGTTAGCTGGTTAGGTGTATATGTGAGAGATGCTCTACCATAGCAGCCAACTTGGCCACCATTGTCTCATTATCACCTTTGCAGGCCACTGTTTGCTTTTCTCACAAGAGCAAGCTGTAACATATCTTATAATCTTTTCCTATCTTGTACTCCACCAGTCAACCTGTGGGATATCCAGAAAGTGTAATACATGTCTTGTCTTATCCTTACTTGTGACATAACCATCATCAAACTTGATGTCCAGCCCTTCTCACTTATAACACTAAATCAATCTCTATTTACCTCTAGGTATAATCTCTCTTATTTACCCGTTTGGTACATGTTCTGTACAAACTGACCTTAATCCCCTGTGGGTATTTAGGCCTACATGTAGACTTCATTCCACTGGCCCCTTTTTCCATCGAATTCTCAACAGGTCAGTTTGCAGTTTCAACGCAACACCAACAATACCATGTTAAAGAAGTTATCGAATTGCTTTCTTTATGCTGGTTAAATTAACATGGTGGTCATGGTGTTCATCTGGAATCCCGAACTGACGTATTGGAGGAATTATGTATCAAGATAAAGAGCAAAATTCAGCTATTTTGTTTGAGTCCAGGTTGGATGAGCACCTACTGTAGTGTCTAATTGGACGGAAATTAATTGGGTAACACATGGTTAGCGTAATGTGTGCAACTTCTTCATTATAGGACTACCTTTCATTGTTCCCACAGATCAATTTCACATAAACTACGATAAAAGTAACTCCGAAAATGGAAGTCATTGTGATATAATATTCTATATTTCGGCTTCCATTTTCGGAGTTACTTTTATCCTAGGACTGCCTTTCTTTGGTATGTTCAACTTCATTATGTCGGTACCTTTTAAGAAGGGCCGTTCGCGCCATAAATCCAAACATTTAATAAATTTAAACGTTTTAACTTGCACCAATCAATCAGATGTCATGAATTGACATTTGGAAGACCTTTTCCTGTCCAAAAGCAAACGTTTGCTGTTGTAACGTCCAATACTTTAGACGTTTCCTGTCAAAAGGCAAACGTTTCCAGTAGTAATATTCGAGACTTTTAAACGTTTCCGGTTTAAGGGAAATCGTTACCGGTTGTGATCATCCAGTCAGATTTTTTTATTGCTGCCGCGTATGTTCAAACCTCAACATCAACACGTGTCCACTGGCAAAACGTTTCCGCTATGTAGTCTGTTTGAACCAATCAAAATAACCCTTACAAATATTCGCGCATATTGTATTCCTCATGCCCACCGTGCATCATGTCCTGCGCAAATTGTCCCGGTGCCAAAGATATTCTCCAAAACCTAATTTGTAAGAACGGTTTTCATTGGTTAAAATACACTACATACCGGAAACGTTTGCCAGTGGAGATTTGCATGTGTTGGTGTAGATGTTGGAATACACGCGGCCCAAATAAAAAATCTGATTGGACGATCACAACCGGAAACGTTATCCTTTTAACCGGAAACCTTTAAAAGACCGAATTTTTCTTTTGACAGGAAACGTCTGAAGTCGCGAATTTACAACTGGAAACGTTTGCTTTTTAACAGGAAAATGTCAGTTCATAACATCTGATTGGTTGGTAAGTTTAAACGTTTAAACTTTTTAAAGCTTTACAATTTTTAAACGTTTAAGAAGTTAAAACGTTTAAAGGATGCGTTTATGGCGCGAGCGGCCCTTCATATACCTTGTCACAGGATGTAACTTGTGATTGCGTTTTGGCCACATACATTCATGCCTGGTGTCACCTGTGCCTAACTTGAAATTAAATATATAATTGTGCGTTTATTTCATTACAAACTTATCCCCCAATAACCCAGCTACCAGATCTCATTAAAGCCCATAGGCTCTAGTTCAAATTTGGTACACAGGTTCCCCTTGGGGTCTAGTTGTGCAAGACACCTTTTGTGGTCCGACTTGAAAATCCAATATGGCCACCAGGCAGCCATCTTGGATTTCCCCCATGAAACTTTGTTGTCGCGATTTCTCTGAACTACCGCACGGATCTTTCTCAAATTTGGTACGCAGGTTCCCCTTGGGGTCTAGTTGTGCAACATACCTTCTCTGGTCCGATTCGAAAATCCAATATGGCCACCAGGCGGCCATCTTAGATTTCCCCATGAAACTTTGTTATCGTGATTTCTCAGGAAGTACTGCACGGATCTTTCTCAAATTTGGTACACAGGTTCCCCTTGTGGTCCAGTTGTGCAAGATGCCTTTTCTGGCCCGATTCAAAAATCCAATATGGCCGCCAGGCGGCCATTTTGAATTTCCCCGTGAAATGTTGTTATCGTGAATTCTCAGGAACTACTGCATGGATTTTTGTCAAATTTGGTACACAGGTTCCCCTTGTGGTCTACTTGTGCAAGATGCCTTTCCTGGTCCGATTCCGAAATTCCAATATGGCCGCCAGGCGGCCATCTTGGATTTCCTCATAAAACTTTATTGCGATTTCTCAGGAAGTACTACATGGATCTTTCTCAAATTTGGTACACTGGTCCCCCTTGGTGTCTAGTTGTGCAAGATATCTTTTCTGGTCCGATGCGACAATCCAATATGGCCACCAGACGGCCATCTTGGATTTTTCCAAGAAACTTTATCGTGATTTCTCCAGAAGTACTGCGTGGATCTTTCTCAAATCTGGTACACTGGTTCCCCTTGGGGCTAGTTGTGCAAGATACCTTTTTCGGTCCGATTCGAAAATGTAATATGCCCACCAGGTGGCCATTTTGGATTTCCCCATGAAACTTTATCGTGATTTTTCAGGAAGTACTGCATGGATCTTTTTCAAATTTGGTACACAGGTTCCCGTGGTGGTCCAGTTGCACAAGATACCTTTTTAGCTCGCCGTATACGAAGTAGGCGAGGTATTGGGAGAGAGAGGGGGAAAGTGGCGGTGTCGGTGTTGGTGTCGGGGTTGGTGTTGGTGTCCGGTTAGACTTTTATGTTTAGGCTGGACTTAGAAAGTTTTCTGTGTTAGTCTTTTCTGTTTAGGCTGGACTTAGAATAATTTTGACTTCTTATTAGGCATGAGATGTAGTGTACATTGTATATACAGTCATACATATCAAATCACATACAGTATATTTCTTTATAGTATTTACTAATAGTCTGGTGACATTATTTTATTTCAGAAGTACAATATCAAAATAACTGGCGGGGGAATCCCGCAGTACCGAACCCCTGTTAGTTTTTAATTTCGTGTCGTCTTAAATGAAGGACGCCATTTCCTTAAATTTTGTTATCAAATTCTCGTTGACCCTGAAGCTTTTGCACAACCATATCTGTGTCCACACATTTAACTTACTATATTAATTAAAAGTGAGTTTGAATCAGTTTGTGAGCTCAGTCTTTACCCGTGCACATTATTATGGAGCATTACAGTATGATTGGACACAGTTGTCATTCCATTCTTTTATTTGCATACAAATGTGAAGGTTTACCACAGTGCAAGTGTCCCATTGCATGCTGGAAATGATAGATTTAGTCCTACTATTGCACTGTTATTAGCTTTGTTTGTTCACATATCATCACACAAAGTTACACCAAGAACGTGCTCAAAATTGCACACCTGTTGTTCCTAACTATACATGAACATGTATTCATCAGATCTATGCAATGGGATGTGTAGGCTTACTTTTGGAAAAAATGTAGTTTGTGTCCCAAATCTTCACCTGTTATCACTTCAATGCCAATATCCTCCATTTGGAGATCTTCTGCAAACAAAATTATCTCCCTTGATCGCTGCGTCGATCGTCCGCCAGGTGGCGTGCACTCCGCGCATGTCCATCACTCTTTTTCCTTGCAGTCTTGGTGACAAGACCTGTTTTGATAGAGCTCCTGTAAACAGTAACTTTTGGATTGTTATAGACGCACTCTAGGGTTATTTTTTCTCTCCCGTAGTTCATTATGAACCAACGTAGTCGCCCAGCTATATAGATTTATAGGAACGAAGAATGTCGTCAGTTTTAATCAGTTAAAGACTTGCATTTTTCTTTGTTTTCAAAGGTGTGTTTACCGTCACCTATGGCGACGCAGTCAACTCTGGAGAGCGGCCATTGACCTGGCAAGATGTCCAGCTGAGAAGCAAGCTACGCAGGCCCTCTTCAACGACTTGGCTGTAAACGAAGTTCCTACCAGCAACTTATCGTTGAAAACGATACTGTTGCCAGTGGAATCTTCACAACAGACCCGTGAAACAGTACAGATCACGGACACAGGATCACAGCTCCACGGCGAAAAGCAGTACCCTGGAGCTACATTTTAAGACGGTGAACAAGTTACAGACCCAAGACGGCCTAGTTCAAGTTCACCGGAGAAGATGAGTTACGGACTCTATACCGGAGCCGTTACAACTACGGATCTGGGCAGACCTCGGATTACAGTTCCCGTTCATCCAAGTCTCCGCAACTCAAGAAAGACAAGTCTGCCAGCCGGGACCTGGTGGAGAACCGGGACCCGGGACAGAGCCGTACCCTGGACCTTCAAGGACCTCGACACCTTAGAGCGCCGGGACTCCGACTGCAGAGCACCTCGGACCCGACCATCGGAGAGAGGTTACTTCCAGAGGCGGTACTACGGCCCGGAGCCGTACCTCGGGACAGAGAACGACACGGACCTATGAAGTTCGGACTTATCCAGTACGCCGAGAGTCTACGTCTCACCGGGAGTCCACACCTACAGACCACGGACTTTAGATCAGCATACGGGACCATGGCTCTGAGAGATCAGCCCAATGCAGAACTCCGAGACCCCGTCAAGCCAAGAGCCTACAGAGACTAACGGGATACCGAGAGAATAGGCAAAGTGCAGACCAGTCAAGCCCAAGCCACGGCGATACGGTTTACTTCTACTGCACCGGCTAGAGTGCTGACACGGACTCTACTAGACAGCCCCGTCACAGACACGGATCAAAGCGAGTACTCGGATACCAACTCCCGTTCATCCAAGTCCCCAAAGAACTGCCGTACCCCGGAGACACAGAGGGACACGGCGAAAAAGGCAGTCCGAGAATCAAGATCACGGACTCCACCACTACAGCGGGACCCCGGCTCAAGCAGCCGTACCCCGGCTCAAGCAGCCGTACCCCGGAGACACAGAGGGACACGGCGAAAAAGGCAGTCCGAGAATCAAGATCACGGACTCCACCACTACAGCGGGACCCCGGCTCAAGCACAGCTCACCGGTTCCACGGAGTCACGGCTCTATACCGGACGCCGGGAGTCGGACAAGCCAAAGGCCTACAGGGACCGGGATTCCAAGGAATCACGGCCCTATCCAGTGATCACGGCCCTATCCAGGGCGCCGTACCTCGGAACTGGAGACCTCACGGACCTATCCAGACCACCGTGACTCCGATACCGGAGCACCGCGGGAGGAAACTACAGCCCGGAGCCGTACCACGCACCCGGAGCCGTATCACGGAGCGGGATACCACACGGACCTATCCAGCGCGCCGAGAGTCTACACCTGAGAAGTCACGGACTCAAGCAGAACGGACTTATACAGATCACCGAGACTCCACATCCAAGGAGTCACGGACTTATGAGGAACGGACTCAGCCAGAACGCCGTGAGCCGGCCTCTACTCCAGCTTGGACCCATACAACGGAGCCATACCTCGGTACTACGGCAAGCAGATTTCGTAAACAAAGTCGCACACCGTTACAACGCCGAGATTCCTATCCCGTACGTCATCATCGAGAGAGGGACCGTCCTAGACGTCGGACCCCTTCACCTAGTCCGGCCTACCGGAGTCGGTACCATAGGGACCATACCCCGGAGCGACTTTACAACAGACGAGGGAGAAGCCGTTCACCGGTTTCTCGTCAACAAGCATTGATGGCGAGGAGCAGACGTCTACCCACCATCACCGTAGCCCGGAGCAGCGGGATAAAACGGGAGTCCAGAGATGAACAGGGATTCGTAGATCACCATTCTGGACCTGCCCCCGAGGAACAGACTTCTGCTCCAGGGGTACCTTCCAAGGCAAGCCTGGACAAAAGGCAGTCATCTCCAGGCTTCACAGCCCCTTACCAGGGTAGAGTTCCTTCATCGGAGACCCGTGAGATGACACGACCCATTCTTCTAGCAACGGTGGGAGGCCCGTTGACCGAGTGATTTAGATTCCCGACATACAGTGCTGGCTATGAGGATCACGCACGACGTTCCACTTCCTCGGCATCCTCATCTCATACAGATTCACCTCCTACGTCAGGCGGAGGTAGAAGAATAAGACATGCTACCCTTCAAAGTCAGGATAGCGGCGGTACACACGTTGACTCCAGAGATGCCCAGACCGGTGGTCGGCGATGACAAGCAGCCCGATGACCTCGCCGGGAACGAAGAAAACTTACTACGACACCTCTTTACGGTTTTAACAAACCTTCTGAGGAGGAAGCTGCGCCAACCTGCGCACCATCTCCAGCATCAGTCAACCTATACGACGCACTGGATCGACAATTGGAGACTTCGTCATCTCTCCAGGAGCCCGGTCCTTACAAGGCTTACACTCTTCACGGAGACAATCCACCGTTCAGGGCCCGAAGTCTGAACCGGATCTTGACAGACTGTTGAACTTCACGAGGACACCAGCGGGGGTACTTCAACAGAGGCAAGCCTGTGCTGTGGAAGATATGATGCTGACACAACACAGAATTACATCACACTCTGATTGGTTCCTGACGGCTATTTTCAAAGGTGATTCAGGATCCAGACGTGAAGCATAAGCGGGATCATTGACCTTTTTCACGGGCCAAGATGGAATTCTTCGGCGCCTTATCGACTCTTACAGAGGAGATCGCCACGGAGGGTCTTTCCGGTCAGAACTCGGACAACCCAAGCAAGATGCTCAGAGTGGTGTTCACCCTTACAAGAAAGGACAGTTCCAGGGTAGAGAGGGAATCTTCCGACCGGGACAGAGGTCAACCTCGTCAGTCAGAATTGATGGTTCTCAAGCTTCACCTTCAAACCACTAGTCATCCTTTCATCCTTCCCAAGCTTCGAGTTTTCACTCACCTGATTGTAGAACGGTCGACCCTGATGATATAGAAGATCAGCGTCGAAGAAGTCAGTCCTTACGTGACGTCTACTCCAGATCCCGACACTTCATCTGACGATCATCCTCAGTCTTCTAAGAGCCGGATCCTACTCCTCATCGGATAATCTAGGACTCCACCTACACCCGACATCATGATCAGGGGAATCTATTTCGGGAGAAACGGCTAGTCGGTTTTGACTTAACACGTTTTTCTTTGGAATGAGACATCCAGTCTACAGTGGGCAAGCCTAGGTTCACATTGAGGTCCCTTCCAAGGCCAAGTCAACACGGACCCGGACACTGGAATAGGACACGAGGATAGTCATCTCTAATCCGGAATGCGAGTTAGGACTCCAGAACAGAACCTCGGAATCCAGCATTCATCGGGATGACAGTAGAGACCGGACCAGACGACGGAGCCGGACACTTACTGAGCATATTCGACTCTACAGGAGTTGGACTCCGACTCCCGATTGTCGTCATTTTTCGACGTTTCCAGAGGCCTTTTTCGAGTTTCGCCTCGATGATCATGGCGGTCCAGGGATATTTCCAGGGACCCCACGGATTATGTAGTACGGCTATATTCAAGCGACAAGCAGGTTTCCGGCATTGGAACCTGCACCGAGAACCAGACCATCAACACCATGACCCAGAGGTCCGTGGGATGGAACTACAGTCTACTACTCACCCGGGACCTAGCACAGTTTGGCTAGCTCCAGGTACTCCTCATTACAGTTTCTCAACTACAACTGATCCTGAGCGCAAGAACAAGCAATATAAGGATGCTCGTCCCGGAACATCTTCACCCCCTTCCAGAGTGGCGATGCCTGAGGCAGTTTCAACCAAGCACATAGAAGTTCACATTCACCGATGCGGAATTCATAGCTTAGAGGGGTCCATTAGTCCGGCAACAGATAGCCGACACATCACATGGATACCACGATAGACAAGCAACGCATCATCTTCCTTAGGGATATCTACGCTAGAAGGCGGTCCCCCTTGGAGGTTGCGGTTGTACAACACATCAGCATTGATTACGAACGTTCAGTACGGTCGTCAGTTACGTCAAGTTTGGGGGGGAGCAAGATTCCAGTCACCGTCTTCTAGAAACATCGACACTGGTCCTAGCAGCATGGTATCAGCAATACCATGTCACAACACCATGTGTTTCACATCACTTCAGGGTTCCCGCCGACAGCTTCCTCCAGGTCCTACAGGGTACTACAACCGGAAGTTCACTTTTCCACGGAGGCACCGGGACCCGCAACGGCCGAACCCCCACGTCTGCTACGGTCCAGATTTTCCTTGCAGACCAGGGTTTTTTCTCCAGGACCAATTGTACAGACAATGACAGCAGCAAGCGACTATTTACTGTACAGTCGCATCAAGCCCGGAGAATGTACTATAGTAGAGGACCTGTGGCCAACACTGTTTCTGTTCCAGCAACAGCTGGGTTTTCCTTCTGCATTAGGGCAGAGAATCTCAGTCAAGCAGTACACAGGGGTATCACTCAGCATCATCCAGAGCTGTCAAGTTCACCCACGGAACCGACTACGTTCCAGCATTTCGGCTTTCCATGGTCTTCACCTCACAGTCTCGCCGAACACATCGGTTACCACCCAAGGAAACCTGGATGTGGTACTAGGGCATTCTTGCGCCTGCCATTCAACCAGTTCTACCAACTACAGTCAAGATCCTGTCCTGCAAGACAGATCCATGACAGTCTTCACTACGCAATCAGAGCATTGCGCAGTAGAACCTAGTTCCTTGACAGGGATGACAGACTGGTCAACCAGATCCTTTCATCCCATCCCGGATTTCGTCATTTAGAACGATTCCACACGTCGGGGACCATACATCCAAAGACTGTACCAGATTCCAGCGCTAACAGATTTCGTGTACCTGCTGGAGGAGAAGAGGCTTTTTATATCCAGTCAGAGGTAAAAAACCAGTCAGAGGCCTAGAGCACTCTTTATAGAACCGACAAGAGGTTCCAGCTGTCTTCCTTTCTCATCACTTCTAACAGACCCATCAGCGGACATCACTAGTCCATGATCACCGTCTGGGTTGAAGAAGACTGCCGACTGGTTTAACCAACTCGCCATCAACGCTCCTTCTCCTTTATGGAGACATCGTCTCACAAGATAGAGCCAGTGTGACGTCCGGGCCACTTTGGGGAAAACTTATCGTTGAACGATACTGTTGACACCTACGCTTGGACGATCAATTCAACTCATACTGATTGCTATCTTCAGACATGTCTGTACAGACAGATAGGATGACTACACTGGACCTATAGCTACAGCCTAGGGTATAGTCTACCACTCCTATCAAAAAAAGGGGGGGACACCGATCAAGCAAGCAAGATCCCGACAATTCGGTAAGTATAGAAGACATACCATGCCAGAGACGAGGGGACTTCAAGACATCACGATGGCATCTGATTATCTAGCTAAGTATGCGAGCAAACGATGGAACAGAGTCCACCTCTCGCCGCATTACTTGTAATACCTTGAGCTCCCTACGCTTCTATACGACACGGGAATTATCAGGATATTATTAAGCATATTAGATTTACAAAATCAGAACAGGGCGTGCTCCGCTTAATCCAAAAGCAAGTCACAAGGCCGGCTACCCAACCTCCTCTGTTGGGAGTCTGGCATTGAAGTGATAACAGGTGAAGATTTGGGACACAAACATTAAACATTTATAAATAATGTTGGTGTTTGTTACCAAATCAAACCTGTTATCAACGTTGATTTGCCCAACCCATCCTCCCCTCTTTGCTCGGCCTTGACTCAAAACAGGTCTTGCTCAACATGGGAAAAAGAGTGATGGACATGCGCGGAGTGCACGCCACCTGGCGGACGATCGACGCAGCGATCAAGGGAGATAATTTTGTTTGCAGAAGATCTCCAAATGGAGGATATTGGCATTGAAGTGATAACAGGTTTGATTTGGTAACAAACACCAACATTATTTATAAATGTTTAATATCTTTATTGCTAGTTATATAATATAGTTCCTCCTTCAATCCAACCTCAATATCACTAAATATAGAAATCATATTTCTTAATAAATTTATTATTTTAAATGATGTGCATTGCCAATGATGTGCAACCTCAAATGATGTGCCATCCTTAAGGGCTCGATCTTTTTGCGAAGCTGCATATATCTCTTATATGTGATACTAACCTATTAGGTAGGAGATGCAGTGAACATTGTATTGTAGGTTTATACTTGGTGTAAGAACGCACAAGACAAAGCCTACAATAGCCTGTCTGAGCTCAACAATGCGTCTAGACGTGACCCTTTTCAGCTGCACAAAAGCCTCAACAAAAGCCTCAACAATGCGTTCTTACACCAACTATCGACCTGTTACATATACACAAACACATCAAATCAACTACAATATATTCCTTTATAGTAATTACTAATAGTTTAATGACATTATTTCATTTCAGAAGTACAATATTAAATATTAACCCCTGGTGGTTTGGAATTTTGTGTCGCCTTTAATGAAGAACACCATTTCCTTCAATTTTGGTATCGAATCCCATTCCTCATCATGATTTAACCTCAAGCTTTTGCACGAACCATATTTGTCCAGGCATTTCACACCCACATCTCAGACCAAATTTCAATTGTACATGTATTGATAATGACATGTATAAGATTACTTTTGGAAAAAAAGGTAATCTTTATTTCAAGTTTTATAATATAGTTCATGTTTCAATCCAACTTCAACATCACTGACAAAGAAGTCAAATTTTTATTGCAATATGTATTGTCATTGCCAGTGATGTGCAACCTGAAGGGCTCGATCTTTATGTGAAGCTGCATGTTATTGAATACCCAAAAGGCAAGCTGCCGGGTTACACATAACCCTTGTTTGGTACACAGGCTCCCCAGGTGGCCATCTTGAATTTCCCCTTGAAACATTGTTATCGTGAATTCTCAGGAAATACTTCATCGATCTTTCTGAAATTTGGTACACGGGTCCCACATGGGGCTTAGTTGTGCAAGATACCTTTTTTGTCCGATTCGAAAATCCAAGTTACGCTTCAAATCATTTTAAATCAGTTTACTTTAGTCCATGGCATTGCAAGTGAACTGCCCCACCGTTTCGTCTGCCGACGGGTCGGCTACACAAAGGGACGTCACTCTTGTGACACATCGTCACAACTCGACAACTGTAGACCACTGCGTGTTTCGATCCAAGAGAGATAATCAGGATTCTGAAAATTTCAAAGTTTCAACATTAAGTTTTGTACCATCTTACTATTTTTGAGCATGGTATCTTAAAAGAGATAACTCAAACTAGCCCAGTAAACAGAACAGAAATAGCATTCGCTCCTCATTATAAAATCTTAGGGAATGTTTCATAGCTCATGCGAAAATGTCAAAGAGATTTGTTTTCGCTTCCAGTAACCCAATGATAACAGGTGTGAAAAAAAAATACTACAAAACGAAGATGAAGGATCCTCTGGACATTCACTTTCAGACTAACTTTGCTCATTTCACTTGTACTATAACAACCGACATCAAGTACAGTTTCTAGAAATCTTGAAACTTCAGAAACTTAGAGAGATAATATCTTGGTGTTTTCCAGTGTCACTTTTTCGACCTTTTTCGCTCAAATTCGAAAGTCTGCAAACAAAATTACAAATCATTCGCTTGTTCTTAGTAACAATGGACAAAAAGATCCTCTTGTCATTAGCTTAAAATTATCGGACAATGGTGGGCGCCAAGATCCTTCAGGATCTCTCGTAATAATTCACTCCATCAAATTTTTCCAAGTAACCTGGGCAGTCTGACTGATTTTCTGACCATTTGAGTCAGTCGATGAAATAAGGCAAATTGAGAGGCTTAATATTGAATGTTCATTGCTTGAAGGATTGATGTCCAGTGATGTTAGCCTATGAGCAAGCATTTTGAAAATCCCAAGTACAGGGGGTGGTTTGGATCCCAAGTACAGGAGGTGGTTTGGATCCCAAGTACAGGGGGTGGTTTGGATCCCAAGTACAGGAGGTGATTTGAATCCCAAGTATAGGAGGTGGTTTGAATCCCAAGTACAGGGGGTGGTTTGGATCCCAAGTACAGGGGGTGGTTTGAATTCCAAGTACAGGGAGTGGTTTGGATCCCAAGTACAGGAGGTGGTTTGGATCCCAAGTACAGGGGATGGTTTGGATTCCAAGTAGAGGGGGTGGTTTGGATCTCAAGTACAGGGGTTGGTTTGAATTCCAAGTACAGAGGGTGGTTTGGATCCCAATTACAGGAGGTGGTTTGGATCCAAAGTACCGGAGATGGTTTGGATCCCAAGTATCAAGACTGATTCGGATACGAAGTATTGAGGGTGGTTTGGATCCCAAGTACTGGGGTTACTTCGGATACTAAGTATTGGGGTCGGTTTTGATATCAAGTACTGCAGTTGGTTTGTATTCCAAGTGCCAGGGTTGATTTAGATCGCAAGTACTGGAGGTGGTTTGGATCTCATAGTAAAACACTGTATTCAGCCCTTGCTGCTATTGCCATGTTGACACCATAATGAATTTTGTCAAATCTAAACGAGAATAAGTGTGACAATCGCTCAGTACATCATGCTTGATTCTGTTCATAATGTTGTATAATGTCGAGATGCTGTTGGCATGGATTTGGAATCGCTTGACTTGTAGAATTTTATTGATTCATAATCTATCAATGACATGTATTGTTTGTTCACAGGCGACAGGTCACAAAGACAGGAGTATATCAAAGATGGCGGTCAGTTGTATCCATGACTACATCACAGCTATGGTCAGTAACTCTCCAGAGCTGCCTCACTTCCACGTGAATGAGTTGTTGTGTAAGACGTTAGAGACGTTGCTGTGTTTGGACCTGTGTGATGGTGATGTGCAGGATCAGGTCAGTAACAGCTATACACATACTATTTCATAATAGGCTGAATCAATAAAATTCCTAGCTTCACAGGCACTGACATATCATTTTTATACGCCCGCCAAAAGGCGGACGTATTATGTGATGGCGGTTTCCGTCCGTGTGTCCGTCTGTCCGTCCGCCCTGTCCGGTCTATATCTGGAACAGTTTTTTATTTATAGTTCCAATCTTTGGTGAGTGGATAGCCCACATGGAGACGATGTGTCGCGTACCAAGATAAAGGTCGAGGTCAGAGGTCAAAGGTCACTGGCCTAAAAAACAGGAAATCACTGAAGTGTTTGTGTCCGGTCTATATCTGTGAATGTTTTCTATCCACAGTTGCAATTCTTTGTGAGTGGATAAACTAGGTGGGGACGATGTGTCGCGTACCGAAATTGAGGTCGAGGTCAGAGGTCAAAGGTCACTGTTTCCTAAAATCAGGAAATCATTGATCATTGACAGTTTTCTATCTACAGTTCTAATTTTTGGTGAATGGATGCCCTAGGGGAGAACGATGTGTTACATACTAAATGTAGGTCAAGGTCAAAGGTCAGTGTGACTGAAAAATCAGGAAATCATTAAAAATTTATAATTTTTTGTGAGTGGCTTCTATAGGGGGAAATGAAGTGTCGCATACCAAAAAATATGTCAAGGTCAAAGGTCACTGACCCCAAAATCAAGGTCAAAGGTCAATGTGACCTAAAAATCAGGAAATCATTAAAAATTGCAAAAAAAATTGTGAGTGGATTCAATAGGGGGAAATGAAGTGTCACATGCCAAAAATTAGGTCAAGGTCAAAGGTCACTGTGACTCCAAAATCAGAAAATTATCAAAAATAACATTTTTGTGTCAGTAGATACATTAGAGGGGCACGATGTGTCACATACCAAAATGTAGGTCAAGGTCAAAGGTCAAGGTCACTGTGACCCCAAAATCGTGAAATTGTTAAAAATCATGATTTTTTGTGTCTAATGAGAAATTAAGAGGAGACGGTTTGTCATGTACCAAAATTTAGGTCAAGGTCAATAGTCAAGGTCACTGTGACCCCAGAATCAAGAAATCTTTAAAAATCACTTCTTTTTTGTGTCGGTAGATACATTAGGGGGACATGATGTGTCACGTAACAAAATGTAGGTCAAGGTCACTGTGACCGCCAAAATCATGAAATACATAAAAATCATGATTTTTTTGTGTTCATTGATACATTGAGGGAAGATGATGTATCGTGTACCAAAATTTAGGTCATGGTCAAAGGTCAAGGTCACTGTGACCCCAAAATCAGGAGATACATTAGAGGGACATGTGTTACATACCAAAATGTGGGTCAAAGATCAAGGTCACTGTGACTCCAAAATCAAGAAATCATTAAAAGTCTCATTTTCATATGCCTGTCGAAGACGAGGTCGTGTAATGCGATGTTGCATTCTGTCCATTCAACCATTAACATTTGTTGTCCATGCGATATCTCTAGTTTCAAGTTATGGATTGGTACCAAACTTTGAGTATACCTTACTCGCATGGCAAAGAGGAGCCATACATTTTGAGATCAATTTGTCAAAGGCCAAGGTCACAGTCGCCCAAAACTGATTCAAATTTAGCTGACTATATGTGTTAGGAGTTCTCTCCCCTACATGTATAGGGCATTTGTCCTGTGGAGTTGTCTCCCATGTTTAAAACAGCTACATTTAGTTGAACTGTTGTGAAATGAAAACCATACATTTACTAATTTAACGGGGAGAGGGGTCCTTTGTGAAGTTCATACCTGTTTATTAACTAAGAACAAAGGTTTACTTCATCACTTTCTTCTTCGTTCATGAAAAATTCTCTTGCCTGAAAGGAATCCTTTTGCAGGAAAACTATTATTTTCTTGTTTGACTATTGTCGATTTCAGTGTGGGATATGTGAGATCTCAGTTCTTGCTTCAAGGTCAACTAGTTACCAAGAGTTAAGCCCATTTTAGTTTATCATTCAATATAAGACGTGATATATGTCACATTTTCAGAAGCACAAAATTGTAGGCCTTTCTCTGGATTGCTAGCTACCAATTGGAAGCAAGGCTATTAAACAACCTTGAAATTTGGACCAATGTAATTCCAGATATACGGGCGTATATTGAAGCCCCTTGGGCTCTTGTTTTAGTGTCACATCCAACCTTTTTATTGTGAACAGCAGTTCTTTTTTTTTACAAGTTTTGTTTGTTTCACATGTCGGAGTTCAACCCCTTATTATTCTGTTACATGCTAGTTAAGGAAGGTGAGAAGTACTAGTTAACTCAGGTGACAAGATCTAACATGTGAAGTCGTAAGCCTGCTGTGATTACGGATTAGTGTCAGCCAGGACAGCTTACAATACACATTCCCTTCATACAGACACGAAATATCACACATGACAAAATCAGTACAGACTGTAACATAACTGATCAATGAAAATAAACTAGAGGTTCCGCTTTGACCCTTGGGTTGCCGCTCCGGCATGAAGCCTATGCTGGTTGTTTTTTTAAGCAAAAACATACGTCTCCCCCAACCCCCCACCTTGCCTTGAGTGGGCACATTATTTAAGGGAAAGTCCTATAAAATTAATGTAGAAATAAGTGTCAAGTAGTTCTCCTGATATCTTGCCGACAAGGTCTGTATATACATGTACAATTAGATGAATGGATGGACGGACAATGGACAAGGATAAATGCACGCACAAACCAAAATCTAATCAAATGAGGGGGCTATTCCAATGAACCTTCCAATTTTGGTGAAATTCCGTTCAGTAGTTCTCAAGATATCTTGCAGACAAGGCCTGTATACGCATGTTCATGAAGATGGACGGACGATGGACACGGATGAACGCACGCACACACACACCAAAACCTAATCAAATGAGAGGCTATCCCAATGAAGCTTCCATCCAAGTTTGGTGAAATTCCGTCCAGTAGTTCTCAAGATATTTTGCAGACAAGGCCTGTATATACATGTATAAGTAGATGGACAGACACCGAACACGGATGAATGCACGCACAGACACCAAAACCTAATCAAATGAGGAGGCTATCCCACTGAAGCTTCCGTCCAAGTTTGGTGAAATTCCGTCCAGTAGTTCTCAAGATATCTTGCAGACAAGGCCTGTATATACATGTACAAGTAGATGGATGGACGGACACCGGACATGGATGAATGCACACACACACACCAAAACCTAATCAAATGAGGGGGCTATCCCACTGAAGCTTCCATCCAAGTTTGGTGAAATTCCGTCCAGTAGTTCTCAAGATATCTTGCAGACAAGGTCTGTATATACATGTACAAGTAGATGGACGGACGGACGGACACCGGACACGGATGAATGCACACACACACACCAAAACCTAATCAAATGACGGGGCTATCCCAATGAAGCTTCCGTCCAAGTTTGGTGAAATTCCATCCAGTTGTTCTCAAGATATCTTGCAGACAAGGCCTGTATATACATGTACCAGTAGATGGACGGACGGACGGATACCGGATACGCATGACTGCACGCCCACACACCAAAACCTAATCAAATGGGGGGGGGGGGCTATCTCGCTGAAGCTTCTATCCAAGTTTGGTGGAATTCCGTCCAGTAGTTCTCAAGATATCTGGCAGACAAGGCCTGTATATACATGTACATGAAGATGGACGGACGGACGGACGATGGACACGGATGAACGCACACACACACCAAAACCTAATCAAATGAGAGGCTATCCCAATGAAGCTTCCATCCAAGTTTGGTGAAATTCCGTCCAGTAGTTATCAAGATATTTTGCAGACAAGGCCTGTATATACATGTACAAGCAGATGGACGGACGGACGGACACCGGACACGCATGAATGCACACACACACACACACCAAAACCTAATCAAATGACGGGGCTATCCCAATTAAGCTTCCATCCAAGTTTGGTGAATTCCACCCAGTTGTTATCAAGATATTTTGCAGACAAGGCCTGTATATACATGTACAAGTCGATGGACGGACGGACGGACACCGGACACGCATGAATGCACACATACACACCAAAACCTAATCAAATGACGGGGCTATCCCAATGAAGCTTCCATCCAAGTTTGGTGAAATTCCATCCAGTTGTTCTCAAGATATCTTGCAGACAAGGCCTGTATATACATGTACCAGTAGATGGACGGACGGACGGACACCGGACACGGATGAATGCACACACACACACCAAAACCTAATCAAATGAGGGGGCTATCCCAATGAAGCTTCCATCCAAGTTTGGTGAAATTCCATCCAGTAGTTCTCAAGATATCTTGCAGACAAGGCAAGGGGACGGACAGACATCCATCCAGACATCCAGACATCCATCCATCCATCCAGACAGACAGACAGCACAAACACTAGATGTCTCCCCCCAACATAGTTGGGGGAGACATAATAAAAGTGAATTAAAATATTTAAGAAATGCTAGTAATTATGATGAATATATATGTATTGAATTAATAAATTTTAAATAAATAGATAAATGCATAAATGACATTCACACTGATGCATGATAAGGTTTGCACACGATTTTCAGAAGAAAAAAGAATTGTTTTAAAAACTTTTCTCAACTTTAGGTATGAGCTAAAGATGACCATATAGCCTTCTTCTAAATGTTGATATTGTGACATTTCCTGCAAACGGCTTCTTTTATATTTGCGTAGCTATTTGTTCGACTATTTTCCCATTCAATATTCCCATTCATGTAGATATGAGTCAGACCGTCTTAAAGCCTATCACAAGTATGGAGATCCAACCAATCCGAAGCACATTTAGATTTATTCCTCGGAAGCTCTCAAGGAATTTTTTACTGTACCATAAACTGACAATTTAAACAAGTGTGCGAGATCCTGAAAAGAAAACTTTGTTTCAATCTGCTTGGCTATCGACATCTTCCTGTACAAAAATTTCGGAAGCAGGGTGACTGATAATGGGGAAAACAGGACCACATGCAAATCTATCTACATTTTCCCTGGGATCGCACAGGTGGCATTTTTCATATTGAACCTGTCCAGTTGATGAGCATTCCAAACATCATGATACCTGCGGGACCTCATCTGTTGTTTCAACACCAAACTCTCACCTAATAATCATGCACAGAAACATCAAGCATATCAACACAAGTGATGGAATTATTGAATTAGGAAGTGGTCAATTATTGCTCAGTTTTGGAACCACAAAATCCTAGACATCGGTCTGGTTTAACGGTTTAAATCTTTGGTTCAACTTCACACCATACGTATATTGCAGTTTGGTAGGATCACACTACAATATTACGAGTGGTGATCAGAAGACCAGCCATGATTATCAGTGATAATGAAATGTTTGTCGTCACAAAACATCACATCGCCGGGAGCAGTTGTACTACCATTGCATTGGTACTCACAGCAGTACACAAGTTGGGCGTTGTTGTGGTTATAGTTCCTTGTTTATTCTGTCTGGTCAATTCTTCACTCGTGTCGAAATATATTCTACAAAATGTGATCATTAACAAAATAGGTGCAAGAAAACGTCACTTTTTCTGTTGTTTTTCACATGACAATTGTCAACGTTTTAGAAAACCAAAGCTAAATATTTTTGGCTATCCAGAAATGAGAAGTTAATTGTAATCGTCCCTTTTGTCGTGGAGTCGACGTGAGAGAAAGCCCTGATCATTCCTCTAAAGGTCCAGATATGAGTTGTAGGTATGAATATTATCTGTTAGGGCAATCATTTATGCATATCGGAATAGCAATTATCATGTATCGTGAAAACCACGAAATGGAAATTGAAATTAATTTATCTAGTTCTAGTACAGCAAAATGGTACATGAAATTTGGGGAATTCTGCACAATGATGTGAAAGCATGAATTGGGGCGATATGCAAGAGGTTGGAAAAATTGACGACGTCTGGTGTAAAAAACAATTGTAAACGTTTTAAGAAAACAAAGCTAAATGTAGTGAAATTTCTCCCGGACCACCTGATTGACGCTTGTTATCGTTAATAGACTGATTAATTCCAGTAATTTTAATGACGAAAGGCTTTAAAGAGCCGGCCACCGAGAAGACAATCCACCACAGTCAGACATGGAGCGTCAAACACGTAGGAAAACGCGATGCACACGGCACAGTTTTTTTCTTCCTGCAAGTGAACAAATCCGTGCCAAAATTCTCTGAATTTCTCTGACACTTTTATATTTGTAATATCAGTCAAATAACTACCGGTATGATAAGTAATTTAGACATACAACTTCAGTGTCACTTGATAACGAAATGTTGTCATCAGCGAAGAGTGAAAACTGCACGCCGGTGCATCGCGGGAAACTTTACAACAACTACACGTTAATTTATCGATATGCGTGACTGCGGCGGGTATTTCGACCCAACTCGAAGCCCGATGAGTATTTTCTTCAGAATTACATACAACAATAATCAGACTGACACGTCTAGCATTTAATAATGTTTCCAATCTTTAGATCGACTGACATTTTCTGATTTTCGCAGTTGCTGTTGCTTTTTTCCCTCGTCTGCAGTCGTGGATTTCAACTTCAAGAAATCTTGAACGGTGAACGTTCGCCGTATAAATGACACGACGTAACCTTCTCACGAACGTAAAAGACGTTCTCGATTTATTTCATTTGGTAAAGACTGAGAAGAGAAACATTTTATTTGAGAGAAAACTGATCCTGAGGTTGCAGATATCACAGCACGGGTTTCGGGTTTGACACGTGCTATATGTGTATAGCACAGGCGGACGTCATGCCACGCCAACCGGACTGCTTCACCGCTGGATTTCTCACCTTCGTGATCGATCTTTTCATACTGAGAACTTCTAAGAAATGCCGAAACCCGCATTCTCTATTCATGAATGCGGGTTTCAAAACACAGAATAATAAGGCCAGGATCCCCGACATGATTTTTACACATTTCTCTCTCAAAGTTTTGCGGAAAAAATGGTCTTGAACATTGAGTTAAAGAGTTGAGTGATGCCTTGTTTTGTTTGCAGGAAATTGTAGTGTTGACATGGTTGAAGGCTGACTCTTCAACTAACTCAAATAACATGTTGGTTTCATGCTAATTATATTAAACTATTTGAATTAGTTTCCAGAAAAGATGGGTATTTTGGTCTGTGTTAGAGAAAAGAGGAATCCTCCCTCCCTTGTTATGCCCCCCCCCCCCCCTCTAACTAGAGGTGGGGCATATAGCGATCGCTTTGTCCGTCTGTCCATCCGTCCGTCTGTCTGTCTGTCCGAATTTCTTGTCCGCGCGATATCTCGGTTAATATTTGATGGACAGGATTGAAACTTGCATGGAATGTGGCCAGTGCCTCGTAGTTGTGCAGCGTAGAGTTTTTTCCGAGTTCCGGTATAATTTTCAAGAGTTATGGCCCTTTATCTGAAATCTCTGTGAATGGGACTTGTCCGGGCTGGATCTTTGTTAAAGGTCAACCCAAACGATCTGAGGTCAAAAATATAAAAAAAAATAGTCCTTTCGATTCTGAAAATAATGATATTTTTTTCATAATTTTGTGCAGTCTGGTTGGCGAGATATTGCCGTTTGAAAGGTGAAAATCGCTCTCCTGTCAATTCCAGCTGTGACGTCACGGAGGGACAGCCGTCTTGTATTCTCTATGTTAAAGCCGTATACCACAGTCATAAGTAGCTGTTGATTTCTGGAGATTTTCGGAGTATCGGGGCATCATTTGTTAAATATGCCGCGACGTTGTGTAGTGGGAGGTTGCAGTTTTACTACAGATGACGGTGTTAGTATTCATTTGTAGCCTAAAGACGAGAAAATCGCTGCAAATTGGACGAAATTTGTACGCAACACGAGGGTGTGGAAAGAGGGCCCGAGCCAGTACTCGTATAATTTGCTCGGCACATTTTGACAGAAAGACATCATTCGAGGACCTCTACAGCGTAGCAGTTGAATTCGGGTACAAACCAAAACTAAAGAGAACAGCTATTCCAACTATCAAACCTAAGAACAATCAGAATGTGACGGCAAAGTAATCGGACAAGGAGAATCTATCACGGACATCGGCTGAACGAACCTAGCCTGCAAGTGTAATAGTGTTGACCGTAAACACACCTACAGCCTCCCGGAGCTTAGCCTGGTTCACGATATTAGGATCGTAAAACTGGAACGTTTGTGTCCCAAATCTTCACCTGTTATCACTTAAATGCCAATATCCTCCATTTGGAGATCTCCTGCAAACAAAATTATCTCCCCTTATCGCTGCGTCGATCGTCCGCCAGGTGGCGTGCACTCCGCGCATGTCCATCACTCTTTTTCCTTTGCAGTCTTTGCAGTCTTGGTGACAAGACCTGTTTTGAAAGAGCTCCTGTAAACAGTAACTTTTGGATTGTTATAGACGCACTCTAGGGTTATTTTTTCTCTCCCGTAGTTCATTATGAACCAACGTAGTCGCCCAGCTATAAAGATTTATGGAACGAATCATGTCGTCAGTTTTAATCAGTTAAAGACTTGCATTTTCTTTGTTTTCAAAGGTGTGTTTACAGTCACCTATGGCAACGCAGTCAACTCTGGAGAGCGGCCATTGACCTGACAAGATGTCCAGCTGAGAAGCAAGCTACTCAGGCCCTCTTCAACGACTTGGCTGTAAACGAAGTTCCTACCAGCAACTTATTGTTGAAAACGATACTGGTGCCAGTGGAATCTTCACAACAGTCCCGTGAAACAGTACAGATCACGGACACAGGATCACAGCTCCACGGCGAAGAACAGTACCCTGGAGCTACATTTTAAGACGGTGAACAAGTTACAGACCCAAGACGGCCTAGTTCAAGTTCACCGGAGAAGATGAGTTACGGACTCTATACCGGAGCCGTTACAACCACAGATCTGGGCAGACCTCGGATTACAGTTCCCGTTCATCCAAGCCTCCGCAACTCAAGAAAGACAAGTCTGCCAGCCGGGACCTGGTGGAGAACCGGGA